>BTPG01000008.1:64260466-64378852 GCA_036245525.1 Semisulcospira habei | reverse complement strand
TCTTTCTTATTAATGGGAGTGCAGCCGATCATTTTCTGCGATTTTTTAAAAAATGCACCCTCAGGCCCGAACGCGCTGTGTTGGCAACTGTACCGCGCGAACCTAAAATCAACCCCCTCGGGAAAACGACTTGCTACTCCTCTCCATGCAAGCTACACATCTAAAAATAGCACAATGCTATTGACCGAGTTCAGACCTACACATTGATATAAAGAAGTGTAATATTTTCTTAAATTTACCCCAGTAATAGATTTTTTGAAAAAAATAAATGCAATTTTCAATATGATTTTCGAAAAATAACCCCTAGAAGGCTATACTTTTTGGAAAGCCCATGTTTTTCTCTTTAATTTTGACCAATCAGAAACGCGATAGCTTCAACGGAGAAGAGTAGCTTTGTCAAAATGCGAGCCATCTCATTGGCCATTTCGCTTTCGTGTTATTCACAATGGCAGCCATGGCGTGCGACGAACACACGACGGTTTTGAGCAATCTCCAGCGTGATCTAGGTAAGAAATGTGTTTTTGTTTGCTTGATAATGGTTCTACAATGTGTTATTGTGACTTAACCTAAGATTTGGGTAATGTTTGTGCGATAATTTGACGCAATGTGCGTATTTCCACACCGGCCGTGGTCGGTTTTGTTAGAAGCCACGACCGCGTGCGGTGTGTGCTACATCAGTCACAACTGCAGGCGTATGTTTACATCGAGAGAAAACACGAATGTAGGTAATAAAGTGGAGTTTTCTATACATGCTCAATTAATTCCATGAGTATATGGTGGTCTTAAAACAGGTAAAGTAGCGATCGAAAATGATGCGTTGAATGAGAGTCTAGACCGGAAGTGGGACCGTCGTCTGCTTGAAAAGTTGTTTCGCCTTCGCGTTATTGACTGTGAGAGATCGGTCACAACTGCAGGCGTATGTTTACATCAAAAGACAAAACACGAATATTTGTAATAGAATAGGGTTTTCTAAACATGTTCAATAAATTCCACGGGTATATGGTGGTCTTAAAATGGGTAACGTAGCAATCAAAAATGATATGTCGAATGGAAGTCTAGACCGGAAGTGGGACCGTCGTCTGCTAGTAAAGTTGTTTCGCTTTCGTGTTATTCGTTTTTTGTGACATACACTGCTTGAGATGGCCCCCTCAGACGTTTGTAAAGACCAAATAAGCAAATATGGTGAAATATTACCCCTTCCTTCGCTCTGCTCTGTCTCTCTCTGTTACATCATTGTTAACTGTCTAGGTGTTGTTAACTGTTTAGGTGTTGTTGCATCAATTGTTAAGTGGATCCTGTGTTGTTTCCAATTGCAGAAATTTCTTCACAATTCTTAGATTTGGAGAGAGTGTTTATCCACACTGGTAAAGGAAGAAGGAAAAACACTGAGGCATCAGTGAATAACAAACTATTGCTCCAGGGACACCTAAAGATGCGACATGAAAAATCATGGAGGGAGACAGACATTCGTCCATCACATTCTTGGACAAGATGACATTCCTGGACAGCATGCAGGATGTCACAGCAAGGCTGCGTGTGATGCGGAGAGATTGGCTTATTAATGAATGGTTTGCAGAAAGCAACTCAATAGTCATGCGTTTGCCAGTACGCGTTTTAATGGGGGGGTGGGGGGGGGGGCTGATGTTTATGTAGGGGTGGGGTGGGGGTAAAAATAAGGTGGTTTACAATTATTGCTTTCTTTTACTTACTTAAAAGAGCTTTAAAAACTTAGCAAAACACAGTTTGAATTTTTAAAATTGGACAAGAAATGACCGAGATACGCTATTTTTAAGTTTTTACACTCGGGACGGCCATTCGGCCGCCTTGTAAAACTCACTTTTCAGCTTTTTTAGAGCAGCAGCATTGTAAAAGTTACAGGCTTATGGACCTGAAAAAAATTGGGCTTCTTCTATATTATATAGAGATACAATTCTGCAATTCTGGGATGTCTGTGCTCAATATCTTTTGTGTTAGGCTGGCCTAAACTGGGCAAACTCTTACTGTCGACTGATTTTGGGTAAAAACTGCGGAATATTTGCCGTACATTTTTTTGCCCATAACTTTTGAACCAATAAAGATAGAAAGATATTTTTTTTGGTGTTGTGTTCTGTTTGTTCTCCTCTATAACAATATGTAGATACTTTATTGCTTATGTGATACTGAAATTTTGACCTGCCAGTACCTACTTTAAGCTTATGAACAATGCCTGTTTTGGTAAGACTATGGAAAATCCTCATCACAGAAAAGATGTGAGACTGGTCACAACTGAATCAGGTGCAATTAAACTTACAGGTAAGCCACAGTACACTGGGTACAAAGAGTTTCATCCATCATTGTATGCAGTGTCACTCAAAAAAAAGATTGTTAAACTGGACAAGCCAGTATTCATTGGTATGGCAATTCTTGAGTTATCAAAACTGTTAATGCTTGAATTTTATTATGATTACTTTAAACCAAAATATCCTGACTGCCGTCTGCTATACACTGACACTGACTCTATGATCATAGACGTATGTACTGAAGACTTTTATGAAGACATGAAAACAGAACTACACATGTATGACACGTCTGACTACCCTAAAGACCATCCACTGTTTAGCACACAAAACAAGAAAGTGCCTGGTAAGTTTAAAGATGAACTGAATGGTGTGCCTATAGTTGAGTATGTTGGACTGAGATCAAAAATGTATTCTATACTGCACCAGAAGGGAAGTCAGTCAAAAGCCAAAGGAATAAAAAAAACAGCAATAAAAAATAAAGACATACGTCATGAACATTACAAGCAAGTGTTAGATGGTGCATTAATGCCTGATTATCCAAACAAGTCACTGAGATCAAACAAACATAATATTGAAATGATTCAAACATATAAAAAGTCTCTAGCAGTAGGTGATACAAAAAGAGTGTTTCACACTAAGGAAAAAGCTTATGCACCAGGTCATTACAGGCTCAAGTTATCTGAAGAAATAGCTGATAATCTGCTTGATAAACTAATTGATGAATTGAAATTGTTAAAAATGAGTAACAGTGTCTGTGGGAATAATCTGTAATTCTTCTCTAACAAATGCCCTCTGGGGTGCAGGCTCATACAGATAATATATTGTTGCATTAGCTGAAGGAACTATTTTTTTTATATTATGAACAGATGTAGACCAAATTGGATCAGTTGCCCTACGTCTAACGTCATTCTCAGCTTCACCTGGTTGATACAAATATCTTACCTGTTTTGTAAACAAGCTAGTGTCTGGAGGTGTTGTTGTTGTTTTTATTTCTGACGGTATTGTTTTCAATTTAATAGCATCAACAGGTTTAGGGTGACCCTCATTATTCATTGCTTTTATTACAGATGGTAATCTTTTAACCCACTCAGTGTTACGTGTGTCATGCATGAGTTCCTTAGAATACTGATAGCTAAAAAGTCTCTCCGATATTGTTAAAGTTTTCAACAATAGCCTGTGATCTATGCAAGCCCGGTATGCCTCGCCGCACTAGCACTCCATGCTTTGCAAATAACTGATTAACAGCGCCTTTAAATTCACTCCCATCATCAACCTGCACAAGCCTAGGGTATTTTAAAGGACCTCGACTATATATTTTTGATAATGCAGTGGCCACTGTTACAGCTTTTTTGTCAGTTATGGGTTCTGCATCCTTATACCGTGAAGCTATGTCAACAACAGTTAATGCATACTTGTATCGTTTCTTTTTTATTGTGTCATGCGGAAGAAACAGGAGGTCCATTTGGTGTGTGTCATTAGGGATAGTGTTTTCAAAATGAGGCCTTGTTATTTTTCTTGGAGCAGGAAGATATATTTGCCAAATTGCCTGTTTTTTAAGCCACTGTTTTATTTGGTTGACATCTCCACCCACAGCAGCATGTAATTTTTCTACTGCAGTATTCCCTTTCCAGTAGCCAATTGGGGAGTAATATATTTTTGATAGTTTAGCGTCTGCCATTTTTTCTAGCAATATAAACTCCTGTAAAATATACTAATGTCATTCCTACTAAAACAAATATTATTTCTCCATTTCTTTGTTCTGGGCTTGGTTGGTAGTAGTCACTAAGTTTTGGTTGTGGAATAGACATGTCTTCACCAGTTACAAGATAGTATTCTTTGATAGCGTCATCGACATTTGAAAATGTATGCTGTGCGTGACCCTCAAGTTTTAGTTTTTCCATTAATAAAATCAAGTTTCTCAATTCTTTGCTTTTCATAATCTTGTTGAGCTTGAGCTAGTTTTTCAGATGCCTCATTGTGTCGCTTCATTTCTTCTGCTGATTCTTCTTTACTAACTTTTGAAAAGAAATAGTTTGATCCACTAAAAGCTAATGCGTTAATAACTGCACCACCAATCATGACAGCTATAGTTGCCATATTTTTATTTACATAGAAATATTTTCTGGAATAATTCCTTGCTTGACTAGAAAATCTTTTGTTGCAATCGATGCTGTTATAACAACTACTAGTTTAGCACTGTCTTCGAAGTCTAATTTACTAAGGTCTGCTGATTTCATTTTGAGAAGACTTTTTCCCAGCATAGAATAAGCTACTGCTAGTCCACTTATTACAGCAGAGTGATAGACAAGGTTCATTAAGTTCTTTGTGTCGCTCATTTTCTTATACCATAAAAATTAAAATAATAAATTTATTTACTGCATGTAAAATGGGTCCAAAGGTTTTGGAACTGCTGGTAATGTGGAGACTACTTCTTTTGTTTTTGGAGTGTTTGATTTTTTGGACACTGTTTGAGTGTTTGGTTTGTATTTTTTATATAATTGGTAACCTACGTAACCAAATCCGACAACAAATCCAGCAACTATATATTTTGTAGTTTCAGGTTTAGTTGTTTGTCTCTCACTTTGTGGGGGGTGTGACGGTAGTGACACTGGTGCTGTTGATGGTGTGTCAGTCTTTTCTGTTAATGCTTGAAGCTGTAATTTCTTTTGTCTGTTATATTCAGCTAATCTTTTTCCAGCCTCTATTCTACCTGGGCTTTTAGTCTTAGTCACTGTTTGAACCTGTGTCAAGACATGGCTCTGTTGTGGAGTCGTCTCGTCCATTTTCTTCTAATTTAAAATTTATTTTAGAAAAATCAATATGACTACTAGTAACAAGTAAGGTTACAGCAGGCGCAAGGTAATTCCCAAACTTGTAAAACATGACACATGCTAATTTGCCAATTGAACTTGAAACAATAGGATTACTTTCTAGATCATGTGAAAGGCTGTCACTATCAACAGGTAGGAAGTGACTTACAGCTTTTGTATATAGACAGACAAGAGACCGGCTTAAATCACGTGTCATTAGTGAAGCAATGTGATTTTCATATTTAGAATGTAGTTTAATTAGCTCATCAGCAGTAAGGGATTCTATGTCTTCTGTCATGTATTGTTTACCGAGAAAAGCTTTTGATTTGCCTGACACAACTACAGAGATAAGCCTTTGTTTTTTAGAGTCTAAGTCTTTGTTCTCTACAGCACAGATATCGCTTAGAAGAAGTAATTCGTCTTGGTTCATTTTAAAACGTAATATAATAATTTTGTTTAAAGAAGTCAATGACAGCATTAATAATTTAGGTTAGGTGGGGGGTCTGGCTTATGATAATCGCGGGTTGGTAGCTGATCAAAAATCGTTGCTTTGAATGATTTCTGGAGTGGAACTAAAATGGCTAGGTAATAAAGGTATTGGGTGTATTGGGTGGCGATGGGTTTGTCTAAATGGCTAGTTGATTACAATAATTAGTTGATCGATGTGGCATTTATCGATTTGATTGGTTTTCAAATCTTATATTCTCATTCTAGAATTAATTATTCTGAGAATGAGAATATGAGAGCCCCAGCCTACCCCTCCCCCAAACGTAGCTTGAATGATTTCTGGAGTGGAACTAAAATGGCTAGGTAATAAAGGTATTGGTGGTAATTGGTCGAGTGGGTTTGTCTAAATACGGAGAGGATCAAATAAATCTATAGATTGGGGGAGGGGTAGGCTGGGGCTCTCATATTCTCATTCTCTATCCTCAAGCGACGGAAGACATGCAAGGAGAAAGACCGATAACCCGCCATACCAACTACGTGCAGCCCGCGTGGAAACACAAGTCACCACGTGAAAACAAAGGCACACGAAGCTAAACCGCTACACTCGTAGTCCGAGCGGAAGCACAAAGCACCATGAAGAAAACCAAAAATCCAAGGGTGTAGAATGAAGAAACCGAGAGGAACCCAAGGAATCTAAGGCTGAGCTGACGAAAACACAACCTATCACTTTTAGCTAAGCATTCAAATGGCTCGACTACCCGGATGAGGAGGGAAGGGAGGCTACTCGGGGGCCCTGGGTAAGGACGGCTCCCTGGAGTTGCCTCCCTGGTTGTGTATTATACACAACGAAATTTAGGCTGAAATCGTTAAGCTAAGTGTATCTTCCATACAGTAATGCCATCGGTAAAGTATTTTGAGGAAACGAATGCCACCGTTTAAGTTTACCAGGGACAGCAGGACGACCACTGAACATAATTTTTTTGTATCAAAATATGGCCATTTTTGTCCCCTTTCAGGACCCCCTGATGACCTTCACCTGCGAGACGTCACCAAAAGTGTCCTTAGGTCAAGTTTCGAGTCTGAGGCTTGAATAGTCTCCAAGAAAATGCCAACATTAATGTTTACAGTGGATGACAGACGCTGGACAAGACGCCAGATGGCCCATCACACACTCGCTTTTGCCATCGCATGCGAGCCCCCAAAACATTGTAACCATATTTTTAACTCAGCACTCACCTTTCTCAGTGTAACCACACGCTTTCTGGGACCAACGGTGCAACCCCTAATCATCAGGTAGTCCTGACGAACCTCGCCATAGTGAGGGAAGCCACCCATGGGGGTGATGCTCTTGTCTGTGGGGTCAAACTCTGTTGCAGCATTGTTCTGGATAAGCTGAAACAGAAACAGTCACTTGGTGTTTATGCAGTACATTTATTGCAAGCAACTGTAAAACAGTATTAAGGGGAGACATGGTAGTCAAATAATGAATTTTTTTGTTTCAGAAACTGTTGGTTGTTTGTTGTCATTTTATGATGTAAAATAACTGCTGGATTATATATAGACTTTGAAAAATGTCCAAAAAATTTTTTTTTTGACTTTAATGCATCAAAAACTGGGAAAAACCTTGCAAAATTAGCTAATTTCAAAATGTTCTTGTGTCTGAACTAATGCTTATATTCTCTCACTTCTTTTTGTTTTTTAAATCTATTTATGTGCTAAATAGACCTGTGCATGGAAATTGCATTCAGTACATCAGTAATTTTATAATGAGCACTAGAAATAATCATTATAAATTGCAGTCATCAAGAGACCGAAAACAGCAATTCACATGGTCACCAAACACAAACTAATACACTAAACTCATATTCCATGCACAGAAATATTGCAACACATGTTACAAATATCATATCCAAATATGAAATGGATCGGTCAAGCCATTCAAAAGATACCTTTTATTTGGTCGAAAAATCACATTTTGAGAAAACGGTCCCCAAAGATTGGACAAGCAAAACGGAGTACTGTGCCATAACAAACACCTATGGGATAAAAAACAAAACCAAAAAACAACAAAAAAATTGAATAGCCACATATAGAAACATATTTCTCATGAGAAAATGAAAAGCAAAAGGTTTCTCAGTCTTGGATATATGCACACGTTGAAAATGCGTGATCTGAATGAGCGATTCTCGTATTTTGATCGAGTTGTACGCCATGCGTAATGGTGCATTGTGGGACGGTCGGAAAGACCCGAAGCCGTTCGGAGCCTGGTCGGAAAAACCCGAAGTCATCCAGAACACTCGGCGCGCTCTGCTCATTGGTCGGTTTCCGAAAATAGTATTATCTCATTAGCATAACGTTCGTATCAGGAAATCTCCGGTCGTTCGTGACTTCAGTTTTGCGCCAATAGCTATTTATAGAGCCTTTGTAACCTTTAGCTGGTTGGTGAATGGGAAGTAGAGACGGAACCGGTTCGAATGGACCCAAACATGGCGGCATTCGTCGCTCGCAAAGCGGTGTTGTCAGGGTCCAAACATTGGATGTTTTCGAGCAAAAGACGTCGCAAATGCATGAAACATTGAGCAGGTGCTTCACTTTATTTTTTTACAGTAAATAAAAGGTATTTTGTGATATTTTATGGTTGTGGCCGGGTTCTAGGGGGTTCAAACAACCCAAAAATCCAGTCAACCCAAAAACACTTCGGACACCAAAATTGACGTTTTTGCGGTACCGTGTCTCCCCTTAAAAATACACCACACCACCACAAATTGTGCAATGTAAAAGCGATTTGTGAGAAATTTTTCAGCTTACACAGCCAGGTTGGCATATTCCCTGAAAAAAAAGATCTTGGTCATCAAAACTGTTTATCATTTTTACTATTTGTGTACCTTTCCGTCCTTGGTATGAATGCCCTTGCCAATGCGGTAGATCTTCTTGTTGATCTCAGTGCGGTGGTGGTAGCCTTTCTGACCAGCGCGGGCCACAGAGTACTGGACACGGCTGGGATGCCAAGCACCAATACAGGCCACCTTTCGCAGACCCTTGTGAGTCTTACGGGGCAGCTTCTTGGTGTGCCAACGAGACGTCACACCTTAAAAAGTAAAGTAAATCACTGCATAACCTGTCAACTCATTTTACAGAACACACCACTTTAGTCACCTAGGCAGCCCGAATAATGCCTCACAAAAGCCAAAACCATGATGGAAAACGAGGCATAGCTCTAATGAATCGAGTATGGCCAATCCACAAAACAAGTGTGACCTTTACCTTTCCAACAGGTCAATGAAAAGAGCAAGCGTTCAAGTGTCTAAACGTTGACATTGGCTTTGTACCAGCAAAATCCAAGATTTCTCACAATGTATGCATTTTTTCACAAATTTACTGACCCTCCGTGACTTGACCTCTGAAAGGGGTTGACTAAATTAGCATGCTTAGGAAGGCGTTATCAGCTAACGTCATGCCAAATTCTATTTAGAAGTTTTTGCAAACTTTGGCAACAAGAAATGCAAAGCCCTTATGGCTCACATGTATTTCCAATCCACATAAGTGTAAAACATAAGGGTAGGCTTTCGAGTTTTCTAAAAATGTATTTAAAAATGTGCCTACCCTTCGTGACCCATGACCTCTGAGAGGTTGAATAAATTAGTAAGCATGGAAAGGTGTCAACAGCTACCGTTATGCCAAATTTTATTATCAACAAGGCAAAGCCATTATGGCTCACGTGCATGACCGATTTATATGTGCGACCATTGTGACCAGGGCTGGTTTCTGCAGCAGCAAAATCCATGTTTTCTGAAAATGTAAGCATTTTTCACACATCTGTAAACCCCCCCCCCCCCCCTACCCTTGACCTTTGCGACGAGTCAACTAAATTAGTATGCATAGGAAGGTCTTATCATCATCAGCTATCTTTGTACCAAATATGGTTGAAAATTTGCAAAAATTTGGTAATACCTACAATTTTATCCAAAATCAGCATTTTACACACATTTGCCAGCCTAGTGACCCATGACCTTTCCAAGGGGTCATCCATAATAGTGTGCATAGATAGGTACCAAATTTGGGTTTTAAGGGGAGACATGGTAGTCAAATAATGAATTTTTTTGTTTCAGAAACTGTTGGTTGTTTGTTGTCATTTTATGATGTAAAATAACTGCTGGATTATATACAGACTTTGAAAAATGTCAAAAAAAATATTTTTGTGACTTTAATGCATCAAAAACTGGGAAAAACCTTGCAAAATTAGCTAATTTCAAAATGTTCTTGTGTCTGAACTAATGCTTATATTCTCTCACATCTTTTTGTTTTTTAAATCTATTTATGTGCTAAATAGACCTGTGCATGGAAATTGCATTCAGTACATCAGTAATTTTATAATGAGCACTAGAAATAATTATAAATTGCAGTCATCAAGAGACCGAAAACAGCAATTCACATGGTCACCAAACACAAACTAAGGGGGTTCAAACAACCCAAAAATCCAGTCAACCCAAAAACACTTAGGACACCAAAATTGACGTTTTTGCGGTACGTACCGTGTCTCCCCTTAAGTACTTAATGTGTTTATGTGGTTAGTTTGGTTTAGCAGAGGTTATTCCGACGCCGTTTTCGGAAAGCGCGATCGTGTAGCAAGAGAAGTATTCGACGCAACAATGGCAGTGGAAAACGGCCGACTAGTACAACTAAATCAACTTTAATGTAAACCAAACTTCTAACACATGATTATTTTGTGTTTAGGTACGCAATAATTGTTACGGATATAGTTATTTTAGATTAGGACAGGTTATTCCGGGTTTTATTAGGACCCATGGAAAGAGGAAGATTGTTTTGAACAATCAATTCCAACAGTCAGCATTAATTCTGCTCTGATCACAGACTCTTCCTCAGTCTTGATACTTTGTGACGGTATGAATTTTGTAATGGACGAGTACTGAGCAGCAGTCTTCGCAGCTGCCTCATTGAGTTTGTGGTTTTTTTCTCTCGCAATGTCACTCGATGTTGTACACACCCGAGTGCGGAAATGGAAAAATCGGTGGCCTTGCAGTAGGCACATCTTGCATACGCGTTTTCTGCAGTAGAAGCCTCTATCCCTGGAATCTTCTTGTATCTGTCCAGAAATATCTGTTCCCTCTTCGTTTTCTTCGAAAAAGGCTTTGTAGAGGCATCACCATTGCTCGTTTGACGCTTCGACATCTTGCCGGCCAAATGGTGGTAAAACGAAGAGTTATCGTTCTTGGCAATAAAGATTGAAATTGTGGATCGAGGGTTTTTTTCCGGATTTTTTAAAAAAAAAATCGCATTTATTTTCGTTTTTGCGTACCGACGTACTGGTTCCTAAAAACTGCGTAGAAAATATGCAAAAAAACGTATGGGTAAACAGGTCTGCTTAGGAGTCATTAAAATTTGTATGCATAGATAGGTCTTACCAACAGGTATCTCTGTTTGGGTTTGAAATATCTTTTGTCAAAATATGGCCATTTTTCACCCATTTCCTGAGCACTTGTGACCCTTGACCTTTCCAAGGGATCAACCAAATTAGTACGTATAGAAAGGTCTTATTTGCCATCGGATATCTTTGTACCAAGTTTGGGTTTGAAGCTGTGAATAGTATTTTAGAAAAAATAAACTATGTCAAAATATAGCTATTTTGGACCTATTTCCTGATCCCGTGACCTTTGCGAGAGGTCACTCAAAATTGGTATGTTTCGAAAGGTCTTACCACAAAGTAACCTTGGGCCAAGTTTGAAGAATGTGGTTTGAATAGTCTCCGAGAAAATGTTTACCACGGACGACCACTGGCCCAAAACATACTCACTTTTGCTTGTGACCCACGACCTTTTCAAGGGGTCGTCCAAATTACTATGCATAGAAAGGCCTTAGCAGGTAGCTCCATACCAAGTCTGGGTTTGAACTCCGATGACCCCTGACCATTGTGAGAGGACCAGTAAATTTGAATGTAGAGAGATCAATGAAACTGCTTAGAAAGGTTTTATCACAAAGTACCCTTGGGGCAAGTTTGAAGTCGGAGGCTTGAATAGTCTCTGATAAAATGCCAACGTTAAAGTTTACCGTTTGCATGTTATTTCACATCATGACCAAAGTTCATTTACATTTGACAATCAGAAGGAAGGCAGCATGATGGATTAAATCCTCATGTTAATTTCAGTGTTCCCTGGCAAGGGCACTATCCACCTTTTCATCACAGTCAAATGTGTGCGATGTGGCCTTGTAATTTTATCCCCACTTATACATGCAGCCACCGTTACAGTAGGTACTCCAAACCTCCTTTGCATGACTAAGCGCGACCTAAATTTCACCTATTTTCCATCAGTGATGTTAACCAAAATACGCTGCATATATCAATAAAATGTATACTGGGTTGTAGTATGGTGTCTACTCTTTGTGTTCATGTGTGTTTCTGTGCTTATTTTTACATGTTTAGTACTTACATTTGTGTTTTACTGGTGTATCTGTTGTTCATGACTTGCTGCGGCGGCACAGCGTGCGCGCGTTGTTCACAGCACACATCCGCTTTTCAATCGCCTTGCGTGTCGCGTCGAAGCAACACAGGCTAAAAATAGTTAGCCAGTTAGGTAGAGTATAGCTAGCCCTTCATTTTCGTATAATTTATTTTTGCATACGATCACGGGAACGTATTCAAATTTCAAGTAGAAAAGTTTCAAAGTAATATTCTCACTCTTCTACAAAACAGACAGGAGCAAAAAATATATGCCTAAAATTGTCAATCATTTTTCTATATTACTGCCAAGTTTCGTATATATTCATTACTTTGACTCCGCACGCAAAGCAAAAGAGCGCACATGCTGCCTCTGTGTACGAGCTAACGCGTGTTCGGAGAATGGCGTGCACAAACGATAGCGAGGCTGTAGCTGTACCATGTGCTTCGGCGAATATATATCGTCAGATTTAGCCAATCTACCGACTTCAGATGAAAATATCGATATTACTTACTTACTTACTTACGCCTGTCACCCCTACCCGGGTATAGGCCGTCGACGAGAGACCTCCAGCAACTCCTGTCCTGTGCTTCTCCTTCGAT
Source organism: Semisulcospira habei (assembly GCA_036245525.1). Classification (NCBI taxonomy): domain Eukaryota; kingdom Metazoa; phylum Mollusca; class Gastropoda; family Semisulcospiridae; genus Semisulcospira; species Semisulcospira habei. The sequence goes on along the minus strand of BTPG01000008.1, from coordinate 64,366,259 downwards.
TCTACTCCAGGTGGTTCCCAGTCTCTTGATGTCTGCTTGGAGGTCTCGACGCCAGGAGTTTCTCGGCCTACCTCTTTTCCTCTTTCCCTGGGGGTTCCATGACAATGCCTGCCTAGTGATACTGGAAAATATCGATATGTAATACCATTTTTGGATTGATCTGTACATCTAGTTTTTACATTTGCTTTTCAATTGTATTCTTTCTTACTTACTTACGCCTGTCACCCCTACCCGGGTATAGGCCGTCGACGAGAGACCTCCAGCAACTCCTGTCCTGTGCTTCTCCTTCGATTCTACTCCAGGTGGTTCCCAGTCTCTTGATGTCTGCTTGGAGGTCTCGACGCCAGGAGTTTCTCGGCCTACCTCTTTTCCTCTTTCCCTGGGGGTTTCATGACAATGCCTGCCTAGTGATACTGGAAGCTGGCTTTCTCAGACTGTGACCGATCCATCCCCATCTTCTTCGCCCAATTTCATTCTCTGCTGTTATCTGCTCTGTTCTCTCCCAGAGTCCGACGTTGCTGATCTTCTCTGGCCAGTGGATTTTCAAAATTCTTCTAAGGCAACTGTTCATGAAGGTCTGTACTCTGTTGACTGTGGTTTTTGTCAATCTCCATGTCTCTGCTCCATATAGGAGAACTGCTTTTACATTGGAGTTGAAAATCCGGACTTTGGTGTGTTGTGACAGCTCTCTGGAACTCCACACTTTTTTCAACTGGAGAAAGGCTGCTCTGGCTTTACCGATTCGTGCTCTGACATCTGACATCTGCATCAGTGCCGCATTTTTTGTCTATGATGCTCCCGAGATAGGTGAAGGACTCCACCTCCTCCAACGGGGTGCCAGCAAGCAAGACTGGTTCTTCCCTGGTTGCGTTCAGCCTCATTGTCTTTGTTTTCTGTTTGTGAATGGTGAGGCCCACTTGGGACGAGATGTCAGCAAGCCTCGTGGTCTTGTCCTGCATTTGTTGATGAGTGTGGGACAGTAATGCCAAGTCGTCTGCAAAATCGAGGTCGTCAAGCTGTGTCCACAGTGTCCACTGTATTCCACTTCGTCTGTGCTCTGTGGTCATCTTCATGACCCAGTCTATGGCCAGTAGGAAGAGGAACGGAGACAGCAGACACCCCTGCCTGACACCAGTTCTGACCTGGAGCTCTGGTGAACTGCCCTTCGTGGATCACGCGACATGTCATGCCATCATAGCTGCTCTTGATCAGGCGGACGAGCTTTGTGGGTACACCGTAGTGTCGTAGGAGTTTCCACAGAGTCTCTCGGTCCACGCTGTCAAATGCTTTCTCATAATCCACAAAGTTGACGTACAGCGGGGAGCTCCACTCCAGAGACTGTTCCACGATGATGCGGAGAGTGGCGATCTGGTCTGTACATGATCGGTTCTTCCTGAATCCTGCTTGCTGGTCTCTCAGCTGGGGGTCAACGGAGCTCTTCATTCTCTCTAGGATGATCCTGTTGAAGACCTTTCCTGGTACTGACAGCAAGGTGATTCCTCTGTAGTTGGAACACTTGCTGAGGTCGCCTTTCTTGGGAAGCTTGATTAGGTACCCCTCCTTCCAGTCAGCTGGCATCACCTCCTCTTCCCAGATCTTTCCAAACAGTGGGTACAGCATCTCAACTTCAATTGTATTCGAAGTGTTTCTTTTGAGCAAGCATCGGTGCTGTCTTGCGAGGTAAACAAAGCGCGTTGGGTTATCGTCGGAAATACCAAACATAATTTTCTCTTTCACAAGAAAGTATGAATTAAACATTATTACTTTATAAAAGATGTTAAGGTATGTTTATATTTAAGTCATTATCTTCTGGCGGTCATAGACCTTGAGATAAAGTTATTTTTGTGACGTCACGTGACCTTGTTTTTCATCTGCTACAGTATGATGAAGTACTTTCTTTTTTTAGATCAGTCTGTAGTTTTCTGTCCGTGATTTGTATAGACAAGCAAATTTCACACAAGTGTTACAATTATAATTCAACAATTTAAATAGTTGAAATTGCTGGTGATCAATTTTGTGGTGTTTGTCAAGTTTAATATATATATATATTTTTTTAATGGCAAAAACATTTTCCTCTTTGTTTGTAATCTATCCTGTTCCATTATTCAGATCTCATTATCCTGATCATTTTGATGTTTAAATCATGTTTCTATCTTAATTACAACCCAAGATATGATTTTTCTTGTGTTTTGTTGATTTTCAGCCATCAAAAGCAGTGATTTTAATAAGTTTGAGGATCATTTTCAGCAAGATGCCCTTGTTCAAGAGCCTCGAAAAAGACTAGGCTGTCACAGATTACTAAAAAGAGTTGATTATAGTAGAATTTAGTACCAGGTTGGTTCTGTGAAATTCCAAAAATGACAAATCATTCAATTTTCACTGTTGCCAAAGAGGCATGCAAAAAAATAAACAAATTAATTCATAACTTTTGATCTAATTGTCCGATTATTTTCAACTTGACATCATTGGAATTAGAAAAATGAGACCTATCTGAAAAACATATTTACAAATATGATCATGTAACTTACAAAATCACTTTGGAGTACCTAGTTACAGTTTACAGTACTGATGGCTGTATGCATTTGTCAAAATAATAACACAATATACATGTGGTTTTAGTCTGTCGGGTTGTCTGCAGCTTTCAATTGCGATCGTGTAGTGTAAAAAGTCAAAATTTACTCTGCATATCAGGTCAATCTGCAGTTTGCCACAAATGCAACTGTGTAGGTCAAAAGTAAAAAACTTTGTTCTCTAAAATACTAAAAAAATCTGAACGATTTGGCAAAGCATAATGTGCAAAAATCAAAGGGCGAGATCAAAGATAATAGAAGAGAAGATGATTTGTTTGTGAACTGCTTGACCTTGGAGCACAAGTGTGCATTCATAGAAATCCGAAATTCTGCATTCAGCGCTCAATAGAGCACTGTAGATCAGAACGATTTAGATTCAGGAATCTCATGTCTTTCGTCTGTTGCAACATCTGAATATTTTGGTTTGATCAACCTGTACATTCATTGTGAGACGCTCTGATCACTACTGACGAAATGTATGCATACGTGAAAGGAATTTTGCCAGCTCAAGGAAATTTGATTTGTTCTAGCTCGCTTCAAGGTGGGCAGAAATAGGTCAAACATGACAGTTCAAGATTAATGTCTGAACACACAATAGATCTGAAAATAATGATAATGAAAGACGCACCCTTGACACCACGACCCTTCGTGACACCGATGATGTCAATGAGCTCGTCCTGGTCAAAGACAGTCTCAATGGGGATGGTCTTCTCCAGACGTTCCTTGGCCCACTCCACCTTGTCAGAGATGGAGCCACCATTTAGCTGGATCTCCATGATATGTGCCTTCTTCTGACGCTTGCGCAGCAGCTTCATCTGCAGAATGAAAACAATCCTTGAAGCCTACATGGTTATAATCGAATACATCTTGGTATATAGTGGGCTTTCCGTCTTACATGCCTACCTTGTAAAGCCCACAACAGGAACACAGCCAATCAAAACGAGGAACACGACAGAATTTTCAGAACTCATCTATACACTTGGCACACAGCCACATGACCGAAAAAAGGGAAAAGGTTAAATCAATGGGACTGAAGAGACCTGTAATAGGCACTCTTCACGTCCTTCAAGTCTTGCTGTGTACCGTCGGGACGGCACTTGGCAACAATTGTAGCCTCCAGTGTCTCTTGTTCCACACTCCCTCTAAATTCTCATTTTTTCTCAGCCGAGAGAAAATTCTCTCGCAATGTGCCGACGAGTGGGGGATAGAACACGCACATCCGCACTGGCTTTTCGTTTAGGCACAATGTGACCGACTTTTCCCATTCTGCGCATGCGCGAATTCACCCTGGCAATATTTTTTTATTTTTTCATTGAAGCTTTTTTTCAAAACACCTCGGCAATGTTTGCGGACTCGGGGATCTGCTATGGCCAACCAGTGAAAAGAAATGAAAACCAGCTCCAGGTACATCGCACCCTTTCCTGCGATCTGTGAATCCCCCCCCCCCCCCCCCCAATTTAACTCTCAACGTCCCAAACCATGCAATTCCGCCAGCGTCACGCATTCCTGTACCGCTTGGTTTTGTGATCAAAACAGTGATTTCACAGGAAGTGAAGCTGTCCTGTGCATAGAGAGCTTAATAATACCGTTATTATATAGACGCTTTTTCTCAATTTTGGGCAAATCGACTCAAAGCGCCACGAACTGAAACCCAACACGCACACTCACGTAACAGACACGGATTTACGCCATTTAAGAAAAACACAGTACAAGACAGACGAAGGGCCAGTTCAGCTACTGAAGTTAAGAGATTTTTTCATCGCTTGTATTTGAAATTTGTAAAGTGGCCTGAAATCGGTACCAAAGTGTGGGGGTGGAAGAACCAGAGTACCCGGAGAAAGACCCCCCCCCCCCCCCCCCCCCCGACGGTCTGCCCGAATTAAAGGCGACACTTACAAGAAGAGAGAAGTCCGACGCCGGAACCCGTTTCGAACCTCGCACCTTTGGCATTGGTGGCAGGCGCCTTAACCACTGCGCCATAGACCGTATATAAAGCCACTTCTGGAAAGGTCTAGGATCGCTTTTTACCGTGAAACCCGGACTCTTGGGTTCAATTGTGAAAGTTTGTCGATTTTTGTGTGACATTTTGGTGCAAGTTTTTGAAGCATCATGGCGACCGTGCGCGCCGATAGCGATGAGTTTGGTGACTTAATTGATGAACTTATCCGTGACAGAGATCTAGAACTTGGTGAGAATGATCAAAGTGATGTTGAAGTGTCAGATGTTAGCAGTGTACTGTGATGTCCATTTGACTGTGATTTCTTTCTCACCTGTATCGACTTAACTGGATTTGACATTTCCTGAAAACTCGTCATTTACACTTTGCGTATATAGTCTCCTATCATGCAAGGTAAGTGCTGGTTAGATGAGACTGATAAACGCGGACTTCATTTTGAGTGTGGAATAGAGCTCCGTGATTTGCGAAACTGCATTCCTGCTTTACCTGTGTAATTACATCATCATAAACAGACCAAGGTCAGATGGCATGTTTTGTTGCATTTTTTTATGTTTGTGTGTGCATTGTGATGTTCAGTCAAACTTGTATAAGGGTATTCCAAGTTTTTATTGCTTTTTTTTACCTGTGTTCAATTAATCAAATTTCAACTTCGGGCAGGTAAATCCGATTCAAATTAAGTTCAGTGTGTACCTGCAAGTTTTCTCTTAATAAGGTTGAGTGTACATTGCTTAACGTCCCGACAGCAACAAGGCTTTCTCAGGATGTGCCTGCACTGCTTGTGAAAAAAAAAACTAAACATAACATTGAATGTATGTCGCCAGCCGGTCAAATACAGAGGTGCCTACCCCTCTTAGACCATTTTGTGTAATGGGCTGCTTGAAAATGTGTATTTCGTGTAATCATTTCAGCGCAACACGCAACGAAAAAAATACACCACAGCAAACAAATTAAAAATAAAGACATTTATCCACACTATTAGCTATTTTATTCACACAATATCAGGTATCGCTGTAGCAAGTTTGGGTTTAAAGTTGTGAATAGTATTTGCGAAAAAAAACTTTTTTGGGGGGGTAAAAATATGGTTATTTTGGATATATTTGAGCTTTTCTGACCCTTGACTTTTCCGAGGGATCAACGAAATTAGTATGCATGTAAAGGTCTTTTCATCAGGTATCATTCTTTTCATCAGGTATCATTGTACCAAGTTTGGGTTTGAAGTTGTGAATAGTATTTGAGAAAAAAGAAATTATGTCCCAAAATAGCTATTTTTGATATATTTCCTGATCCTCTGTGACCTTGACCTTTGTGAGAAACTGTCACTAAAATTGGCATGTTTAGAAAGGTCGTGCCACAAAGTATCGTTGGGTCAAGTTTGAAGACTGTAGCTTCAATAGTCTCCGAGAATATGCCAACGTTAAAGTTTACCACGCACGACGGTGGACGGACGACCGCTGGCTCAGAAATTAGACTCACTTTTGCTTTGCACGTGAGTCAAAAATGTCTTTCGTGCATGACAGATCGCTGTTATTTACTTAACATGCATCAGTAACTAAAAAGGGCATCTGTTACTGCGACACGTTAGTGTCAGTCTATGCATTTCCAGTATGCCGATACACTGTGAGGCTCCTACCTGGTCACCAAATGTCAATGTTTACACCTGCCACTGTACGGTATATCCACAGTCTAGACAACATGTAATAAGTGGCATTGAACGATGTTGTGTCTCATACACGATGGGATGGAAGTACCAGTGTTGTAAAGACAATGCACGTACTACACGTGTGACCAATGTGTGTCAGTGTCCACAGAGTCACCTACATGTGCACCAAGGTGTAGCATCAAGAACGGAATATCCATTAGAACCTCCAAATTCAGCTTCAGAATCAAGCTGTACGTCATTGCCGTCGTCAGTGCCTCAACCGTCGATTGCTCCAGCTGACACTGCCAACACGTGGTTATCATGCTGCCACGCGGTAGGTGGGCACACGTGTCCTAATACATCAAAGCTATCTGCTTTTGAAACCACGTCTCCAAACACAAAATTTTATCAATCCGAATCTACACATTCACTCGCCATTTCGACCGTAAAACGCATGCTAGCGCTGCAAGGCTGACCGCATACAACGTACAAAAGTACGCACGCACTGTCAGGACCCTGTAGTGTAAACATGACTATGATAATTATGTCAGTGCGAAGGGCGAGGTCACCACACGCGGCGAGGCTCGCGTATCACCGGGTGCGCGATGTAAAACGCCTGACACCGCTAGCTAGCGGTTTTCCGGGCTGCACGGTATACGAGACCGCCAACCAGTACAGCGGTTTGCCGGGCCGAAAGGGTTAACGAAAAAGTGCTTGCCTTGGGATGTACTGTTGCCTTGGCCCGGCCCAGCGGACTCCAAATGTCTTTGAATATCATCAAGTACTTTTGTACGCGCCACTGTGAGCAACACCAAAGTCCTTTCTGCACACGTTGCATGCATTTGTAGCAGAGGAGCCCCCTGCTATCGCTAGTTACTACCCGCGAGTCAGAGTTCAGTGTTTCAGTGCACGCTTGGCGCGCTGTGTGTGAGTATTTTTACTGCCTTGGCTGGTCAGTGTCTAGTGGACTACACGCGCAAAGCTCAGTGACATCGTCTTTGGTTCCAGAGGCTGGGAGCCTATATAAAGCGGTCGATCTTCCCTCCCTCCCTCCCCCCCCCCCTAAATTGCGTATTTTAGAGGAACTGGTCGTACTCGCGTAATTTGATGCCGAAAATGCGTAAAATTACGAGCTAGCGCGTAAGGTAGGCACCTCTGCAAATACATTAAATAAACCTAACACATGGGGCCTAAATAAAGCTAAGACCATTTAGCAACACACATCCAATATCAAGAGCTACAGGCAGTGCAGACAGTAGGGAGAGTTTTAAAAAGGCAAATACAGGTGAATGGACAAAGGGTAGACAGAAACACATGCCCCAGAATAGAGAGAAAAACCCACCCTGTGGGGCTGACCAGGGTGACCCTGGGAACTAAAAAATACCTAACCCCACCCAAGTCCCCCAGGGCAGACCCGGGTGGGGCTTCTCTTAATAACTGCCAAGTTTCATCTCAGTCATATCAATAGTTAGGTCACAAGGTCTGTTTTCACAAATAAACCCAAAAACCACCAAAAATCGTCTGGGAATACAGAGCTGATATAGAGAAAACTGTAGGTCACGGACTACAGTGCCGTTTCCGTACTGTACAGTCTCTTAGCCTTAGTCCCAGGCATCCCCTAATTTTTCAATTCCCTAAAAAAACACTACCGCCCACCAGCTGCACATTTGCCAAGCACAAAATACCAAAAACAGCACATCACCCGTCTTATTTCTTGGCTATGAGACTGGTTCCTTACCAACCCCACACCCAAGCACAGCTAAAATCAGCGTGCCCTCAAATCACTACGTCAATGGCAACTCAACATAGGCCCCAAATTGTCCACTGGATAAGCTCAGGATGGTATGAATCAAAGCACCAAACATGTCTCCTCTCAGCTAACCAGAAATTTCCAGCAAATTCCAACATTCAGCCCTACTACAAATTTTCAAACAAGACAAAAATTATTTTTAAAAACACCGGTCCTCTTACTGCCTGAACTGGCCAAATTTGACTGTATAATGTGACCTGTATGGGAAGTCTACAGTTAACCTTTAGCACGCTGGTGGCGACATTTGTCGCCAGCCGCCAACTTGCTTCATTATCGGATGGCGACATGTATGTCGCCACCGTGTGGTCTGCTCGTAATCGGCTATGGTAAACACACGGGGTTGCTATGAAGCCTTTGCAAAGGATTGTGGGCGATTGTAAATGAGGCTTGCTTCCGTTTTATATCGGCCATCTTGCTAACTTCGAGTGTGTTTTGGGGGGGGGGGGGGGGGGGGTGGGGTGGGGTGGGAGATGGTGGTGATGGGCAGAGGAGCGATTCTGAATCGAGTGCTAGTGAACGCGGAAACGGTGCGTAGTAAGCATCGATTATTATTTTTTTTTTTTTGTTAGGATAATAACACAGATAACAGTTTTAAGAATAGTGACATAATCTTGATTCATTTATTTACATACATGCCAAATTCCACAATCATACATAGAAAAATGAAAAAGTTGTAGACTTTTGAAGTAGGGTAGCGTTGGGATTAGCCCACTCAAAAAGAATGCACTTGCAGGGGAAAGAACTACCAGCGGAAAGCAGAGTGCTAAAGGTTAAAGAACTCGGAACACGCGTGGCGAAATCGTATTCCCCGGAACAGCCCCCGCATTTTCACACAAAACCGTAACAAATATGGGTACACAAGAATAGTAGGCAGGTATGGTCTTATAAAAAGTCAACTGGCAAGCTCCTCACACCTGCAAAGTCCATACTTGGGGGCGGGGAATCCCAAGGGTGGGTTTTCACTAGCTCCTGAAGCTAAAGTCGCCAAGGAGACAATATGCCCATTGTTGTGAAGGAACACATGCTAAAAAGAACATCTAATCAGAGGGAGAATTCTATAAATTTAAGGCCAGACACCACACCCCAAAAATGAGTTTTTGTCTGTCTAGAATCTGTTTTAAATTGATGTATTTTGATAGGGTTTGGTGAGCTCAGACCAAAAAAGTGATTTTTGGGTGTGTATGACTCACCGTTGCCATGGAAACCAACCAAGATGGCCACCGTATACAGGTTTTTGTACAAATTCAAAGCAATAGATCTCAAACACTACTTAACTTAGGAACAAAGTTCTTTTTTCTGGTTATTCCTTGTCCAAAGAACTACATTTGTCAGAAGGATTTTATCCTAGAGCTGTTGGGAAAAAAAGTTATTCATGATGAAATACACCACATGAGCCGAAAGAGGAAAAACAGATTTAGGGGAATGAAATAGCCACAACTTTTTTGTTTGAAACAATATTTCTTTAGCATTTACTGTCCAATGCCAGCACCATACACCTCTCCCTCCTGTTCATTTTGAAGCTGTCGATGGCGGTCAACAGCCTGGAGCCTGTGACGACGACGGGCTTGGGTTGTAGCTGCTGCGTCAGCTTTACTTGCTCTCCTGCTGTCAGCCTTGCTCAGTGAGTGTACAGTCACATCCACCCACAGTTTGTTCATGAGCTGAACCAGCTCAGTGGCATCTTCGTTGAAGACGCCGACTGCTCTGGCAACAGCGCCATCCACCCGTCGCTTTCCCATGAAGACAGTTTTTGGGCACCGGAGCCAGATCTGGGAGTTCAAACACTTATTCGTGTTCTGATTGCCTCCATGTACCATTCTCTCCAGAAGACTTTGGTCTGACATCCTTTTGTAGACAGGCACCATCTTCTTAGCCACCTCGTGACTCAGCAGTGTGTGGGTCGGATGGTCTTTGTGGCTGGGAGGCCGCTCACTAGCTGCCACAGCTCGCTGGTGGAAACACCAACTAGATGCTCCCTCTGGGCACCTGTAGTGGTAGTGCTCCTCATCTGTGGATATGCTGTGGTAAAAAGTGGCCCACATGGCAGCACGCATCTTATCTACACTGTCCAGATTATCCAAGATAGCACCACGGTAGTAATTTTGCAGGTCGTCGCACTTCTTGTCGGTCAGACGGCTGACTCCCCTTCCACCTAAACGCTCTGCCTTGGACAGCTTCCTCAGGGCAGTACCCACCCTCTTGTGGGCATGGTTGACACATTCAAGTTTTTTTTTTTATTGGCACCTCACCATAAAGAGCCAAGTCACAAACAGCTTTGTAGGCTGTCGATTGATTGTACATTGCTTAACGTCCCGACAGCAACAAGGCTTTCTCAGGACGTGTTTAGGCTGTCGAGTCACCATCTGACAGCATCTCGGTGTAGCGGAAACCATACTTCTCCTCTGAGGGACCCCAAAGAACCTTGGCTGCCTCCTGTTCCATGGCCTTGCTGGAGAGAGTGTGGTTGATGCAGCATTCTGGCTGATGCTGCTCCTTCCACACCCGTAGCTCCTCCTCCGTCAGCACCTGTGCTTCTTTCAGTTTGCAAGAGTGGCAATACTTTGAGAGCACATGGTAATCGACCACCAGACCAGTCATGACATCAATGCATATGCCTACACCATACAGGCTGGTAAACCCTCTCTTCTGCCATGTGCCATCAAATGACACACTGATGTCCAGTGTTGGCTTCTCTCCACGGTCGAGGGCAGCACGGAGGTCAGGGTCAGTGTCTGCATATGCGCGTCGGACTGCATCAGCTGCACGGTCCAGCGCCTCACCACCAGTCTTGACCTCAGCCTCTGTAAACAACAGTAATGAGAATGAAACAAGTATCTTGGAGAGTTGTTTGCAAAATTACTTACAAAGAGGAGTTCAATACTGCATGTCCATCTTGATGGGAAAAAATAATTGCTGCAAGAAAAAACACTCTCAAATGACGGTCAGATGGTACATTCTGCAAAAGAAAAGAATGCATTCTACATAGTGCTTTATAAACTACTGACAAATATAATTCTCACCTGTGATACGCTTGTCATGTCCTTGAAAAGTCTTCAGGTGCATCCCTGGGATTCCCATCACCACCTCAAACTTTTCCAGTGCTGCATGTGATGCGCCGATTTCATGGCTGAACATGGCCATTCCGGTGTTGATTTCAAAAGTCCTTTCGATGAGTCTTCTTGGCGCGGGGAGGTCATTGTTGATTCGCTGTACCGATGACATCTGTCACATCTGATGGCAAGCTTCGAAGAAAATCCTTGATTTTCAGCTGTGCAAACACTGACTTTCAAGCCTTCCTCAAAGCAGTTCGGGCACATTAGTCCTGCGATGAGACGAGTGATTTGTCCTACATGTCCAATGAACCATACTTGATCCATACCATCGCCGACATCACGAGTATTGTTCCTCAGTTCAAGCTTCTTTCGTGCTGCGGATTTCACCACCGTCTCATCATTTACTGCAGGAGGCTCAGCAATGTTTTCCTTCTCTCTCTCTGCACTCGGGTTCGTCTGCTCGGCCATATCAACCACATCTTTTGGTCGTTTCTTCAGCCTAGCAGTCACTAGCTGAGCACCACGCGCCTTCGTCGAAGCCTTGGGAGGCATTTCCAACGAATGCAACCGATAGATCTTGAGAAATAACTGCTTTACTGGTGTAAAACGTCGAAAATGCATGATCTGAATGAGCGACTTTCGTATTTCAATCGAGTTGTACGCCATGCGTAATGCTGCATTATGGGACGGCCGGAAAAAACCGAAGCGCTCCGGAACACTTGGTGCGCTCTGCTCATTGGTCGGTTTCGAAAATAGCATCATCTCATTAGCATAACGTCCGTATAAGGAAATCTCCGGTCGTTCGCGTGACCTCAGTTTCGCGCCAATAGCTATTTATAGAGCCTTTGTAGCCTTAGGCTGGTTTATGAATGGGAAAGTTGAGACGGAACCGGTTCGAATGGACCCAAACATAGCGGTGTACGTAGCTCGCAAAGCGGTGTTGTCAGGGTCCAAACATTGGATGTTTTCAAGCAAAAGACGATGCGAACGCTTGAAATATTGATTAGATGCCCCACTTTATTTTTTTTACAGCAAATAAAATGTATTTTGTGACATTTTATGATTGTGGCTGGATCCTAGGGGGTTCCAACAACCGAAAAATCCACTCAACCCAAAAACACTTAGGAACACCCAAAATGACTTTTTAGGGTACCGTGTCTGGCCTTAAGTTCAAGGTTATAGGATCTGCAGATGTTGGCAGCCTAACAGCATCATTCCTGCCGCGTATTGATTTATTCAAAACCAGCTTGTCATTCTCGGGAAGTTCATTCTGGAATTCTATTCCTGCAGAAATTAGAAACGCAAAGACGCTCACCTCATATAGGGACAGCCTCTTCAAACACCTAGAATCTCTGACGTAATCGAATCATTACAGTATTGGGATAACTTACACGTGTGTTCAGATGTGTACATGTGCGTGCTTGTGTGTGTGTGTGTGTATGTATGTGTGTGTGTATGTGTGCGAGAGAGAGAGAGATTGATTGATTGATTGATTGTACATTGCTTAACGTCCCGACAGCAACAAGGCTTTCTCAGGACGTGCCTGCACTGCTTGTGAAAAACAAATAAACAGAACATTGAATGTATGTCGCCAGCCGGTCCAATACGTTAAATAAACCTAACACATATGGGCCTAAATAAAGCTAAGACCATTTAGCAACACACATCCAATATCAAGAGCTACAGGCAGTGCAGACAGTAGGGAGAGTTTTAAAAAGGCAAATACAGGTGAATGGACAAAGGGTAGACAGAAACACATGCCCCAGAATAGAGAGAAAAACCCACCCTGTGGGGCTGACCAGGGTGACCCTGGGAACTAAAAAATACCTAACCCCACCCAAGTCTCCCAGGGCAGACCCGGGTGGGGGAGAGAGAGAGAGAGAGAGAGAGAGAGAGAGAGAGAGAGAGAGAGAGAGAGAGAGTCCCTTTTTCCCATAGCCGTACCATAATATTTGAATGCCAAAGAGTACCTTTGAATACTGCATGTACTGTGTATAATGTTTTTGCCTTCATATGTGTGTGCTCGATATGTTGGGCGCGCGCTCGCGTATGTGTGTGTGTGTGTGTGTGTACTGTATGTGTGACTCTGTGTGTGTGTGTGTGTGCGCGTGCGTGCATGCTGTGTGTGTGTGTATGTGTGTCGGCGTGAGAGAGAGAGAGAGAGGGGGGGGGGGGGGGGGGGAGAGATAGCACCTGCATTCATATTTGCCCTTGCTGTATGAACTTTAATGTACTTAATGATTCTTTGTTTATTGCTTTACTTTGTATTTTTACTCATTTTATACTTTTGTGCGTACGCGTATGCGGGTAGGTATGTCTGGAGTGCGTGTCCGAGAGCGTGGGTTTGTTTTTGTGCGTATGTGCCTGAGTGCGTGCGTGTGTAAGTGTGTGTGTGTGTGTGTGTGTGAGTGTTCGTGCGTGTGTGCATGCGTACTGAATTGCGGTGTACATGTGTGTGTGTGTGTGTGTGTGTGCGTGCGTGCATGCGCGGGTTGCGATGTGCATGCGTGCGTACCTGAGTGCGTGTGTGGGTATGTGTGTGTGTATGTGCGTGGTGCGTGCGTGCGTGAGCGAATGTAGCAGTGCATGCAGCAGTGTGTGGTATGTGTATGTTTACATGTCTATGTCACTTATGTAGTAGATGTAGCAACGGCAAGTTTGAAAACTGGTCCTGTTACCAATAACTTCTACCGTTGGAAAATAAAGGTTCATTGTTCATTGTTCATTCCTGCACATGTGAATATAGCTACTGTGACCCTTGAAAGTTGACCTTCACCCTCCCAATAATTATTGAGACGCAGTCTCCAGACAACACACTTGTATAGCGCTTTTCACTGGCTGGTCGCTTGCAAGCTGTTAACAAGCCACAAGGGAAACAGGACCCGTTCCTATCACATCGTTGGCTGCCTTGGGAGAGTGGCGACAGATCCATCATAGGCTTACAAGCAACATGCGAGCGTTTCAAGTTGCTATACCGCCGAAAAATGCAGTCTTCTGATCCTATTATTAATTTAAGCTCAAACAAGCTACACATTAACTAGCAGAAGTACAGCTCTACCAAAAGAGCTCATCATGAACAAAGTTTGTTCACATCTGACAAAGGCAGCATGATGGATTAAATCCTCATGTGAATTTTGGTGTACCCTGGCAGGGGCACTATCCACCTTTTCATCACAGTCAAATGTGTGCGATGTGGCCTTGTAATCTTATCCCTCTTATACATGCAGCCACCGCAACTGTTTACAGTACTGATGGCTGTATGCAACAAGATGGTTACGGGATCATCTATGTCTGTACTCAATATCTAACCTGAGTGTGAGCGATGACACGGACCACCTTGCAGTACTTCTTAATTTTATTGAGGTCACTTTCAATCTCTTTTTTGCCAGACTCGTCCTGCCACTTCTTGGCGTACTTGGTGAAAGCCTTCTTCTTAGAACGAGACCTGAAACAGAAAAAGCCATGTTGAAGAAAAATTGTTTGAACCCAAGTGCAGCACATAACAAATGCAGCTGATTACGTCATGAACTTCTACACAAGGATGGACCAAATCCACTTGCCTGTTGCCAAAGTTGAGGCGATTTACTGTCAGGCAAGGCAAAACCACGTTTTGGCAGCCAAAAAAGTGCATGCAAATTTTAGAGTATTTTTACCAGTAACATTTTGCGGACTACCTGAAAATATGTAAACTCCTAATTTCCACTTGGATGGTGTTTAGAACTGCTACAAGGGTCCTGGTCCTTCCTGCTAAGCTACACTCATCACCTGTTTTCTTCTAAGAAATTGGTGAAAATGCAGTTCAGGGTAAACAAGGCTTAAACCACCACATACTCCTCCACAACTAAGCCTGAAAACTGAAAGCAAGCATGGAAAGGGTTGAAAACTTCACGAAAACACTAAAACTATTTTAGTCTGAAAATGGACACTTTCCACACGCTTGCAAACATCTTACGTCTTGACTTTTAACAGGGGTAAAAAAAAAAAATGCTGTATTGTAATCTATTTGCCAAATCCGTCCTCGTGGAAAATGTACATTTGTCAAAATGCAGCCATTATATACACATTCCCTGACTTGACCGTAACCTTTGCGAGTGGTCACTCAAAATTAAATGAATATGCTCAGAATTTCCTTCAGTGAATTATGATAGTGCCAAGTATGGAAGTGGTTGAAATGGCCCCTAAAGTCACCAAAAATAAAAGTTGTGACAGACTGGCAAACAGAAGCATCAACGAATACCTCCAACAGCCTCAAATGAAAATTGTATAAACAAGAAAGGCAAATCCCTTAACCCATATCATACTGAGACTAAAAGCTTCAAATTTGTACACTGCCATAC
This sequence comes from Semisulcospira habei, assembly GCA_036245525.1. Classification (NCBI taxonomy): domain Eukaryota; kingdom Metazoa; phylum Mollusca; class Gastropoda; family Semisulcospiridae; genus Semisulcospira; species Semisulcospira habei. Next base: position 64,350,893 of record BTPG01000008.1, on the reverse strand, counting down.
GCAAGCTACATTTATAGTACTTACAGACAAGGATTGATTGATTGTACATTGCTTAACGTCCCGACAGCAACAAGGCTTTCTCAGGACGTGCCTGCACTGCTTGTGAAAAAAAACTAAACAGAAAATTGAATGTATGTCGCCAGCTGGTCAAATACGTTAAATAAACCTACAACATGGGGCCTAAATAAAGCTAAGACCATTTAGCAACACACATCCAATATCAAGAGCTACAGGCAGTGCAGACGGTAGGGAGAGTTTTAAAAAGGCAAATTCAGGTGAATGGACAAAGGGTAGACAGAAACACATGCCCCAGAATAGAGAGAAAAACCCACCCTGTGGGGCTGACCAGGGTGACCCTGGGAACTAAAAAATACCTAACCCCACCCAAGTCCCCCAGGGCAGACCCGGGTGGGGTTTACAGACCAGTGGCTTTAGTTCAAGGGTGGTGCCAGAATAGCTTGTTGCCTAGAGGTGACATGCTATTCTGGCACTACCTTGAACTATTTTAGTCAAACTTATTTGACACACTGTTGTATTCCGAATGATAAGGGTTAAGGCTCACGTGTACAACCAATCCAATTTTGTTTTTTATGCTTGTTTTATTTATGCATATTTCTCATTTATGTAACTAGTCTCAGCCAAGCAGAAAGTTTAAAAACATTACGCGGTTAAGAGATACTATGATAGGGTCGTCTTTATTCTGCTTTGTGTCAGGGAGGTTCAGGTTGGGTTGGGGCCGTTGACGCTGGACATAGGACGCCTTGGCGACGGGGCTTCACAAAAAGAGCCCAAAAGAAAGTGACTATTGTATTAAAACACCAACATTAAACTAAGTGCATTACCTGACAATGCCGTCAACATCCAATCAATCAAAGAATTTGCGGTCTCTTCAAGGTCAATGACCACTGAGAGGAGACTAAATCATGATGCTCATCAGCAATGGTCTAGGGCATGCACAAGGAACAAACCACGACACCCCCCTAGCCAGGCTGAGCGGAGCATTGTAAATGAGAGGGATCAGCCATAGAACTGGAGTGGACGCTGTATGCAAACACGGAAGAATAAAATATTAGTTTTAAGCATAAAATATACATACAAGTACTAGTCACATCAAGCATCAGGGGTCTCCATCATTGCAATTTCTGTGTTGCAAATTGGGCATTTTGGGGGGAAGTGGAGGTGTAGTTGCATGTTACCTGTCATTGAATTTTTACCTGCCCTGTGCGAATTCAACATTGCACCACAAACACGACCGCAGAAGCTTGCAAACCCAACTCGCCTAGGAAAGTTATGATTTTGTTAAACCATTTTACGCTGGCAGCCACCAGTACACGGTACCTTTTACAGTAGCATTAGGCGATGCACAAGGCTGTTAATTTACAACAATTCTACATGATCCTGACAAACCAGCTGATCTGAAACAATGGGCCCTAATAATATGTAGTTTTGCACACTGGAAGAAAAAATGGGAAAACTGTGCATTCCATATCATTACTCAGGCATGGGAATTGCCCAAGCAAAAATCATCTGAAACTAGGGGGGTTCGGGACAGGCACTAGACCATGCTTCCTGTGGCCGAAAAATCAAACGGGGGGGGGGGGGGGGGGGGGGGGGGGGGGGGGGTAATCGCGATCGATTCCAGGGGGCCGAAAAATCAAACACAGTGCGCGTCTGCCCACCTAGGTTTACTGCGCAGCGCACTCGGTCACCAGTGTGGGTCCGCGCAGACACAGTTTGCCGCATCATATCCTGCCCACGGAGTTAAACCGGTGCTCTGCTAGTTTTGCTACCCACGTTTTTTTCCCGCGGAGACGCCTTTTTAATTTCGCGGATGATTTCTTCTCCTTCGCGGAATCCCGCCGTTTTCGCGGACAATTCCCATGCCTGATTATTAACTCTCACCTTGTACACGTTCGATTCAACAGTATTTGATAGTCTCACCACACTTCACCCTACCAGTTCTTGTAGAAGCGACGGCGACACTCCTCGTTCAGGTGCTCAGCCCACACAGTCTTGAATGTTCGGAGGCCACGTGGTGTTTCGATGTAGCCAACAATGCCCACCACAACCATTGGTGGAGTCTCCAAGATGGTGACAGCATCAACCACCTCCTTCTTGTTTGTCTCTGGAAAATAAACCACCGGGTGTTACAGGGTTTGCGCTAGGATTTTTAAAAAAAACAGTCCATCTTCCACCACTCCGGTTTCTTTTCCAGTTCAGATTAAAAACCATCCCCAGGAAATGCTTTCCAGTGGACAAGGGATATAAGCGTTCACCGGCAAAAATTCTAACCGGTCCAGCCAAAATAAAACAAGTCCCTGGGACCGGCAGCTTAAACAAATTCCGGTATTCTGTTCACAAACGGTAAAATACCGGTTATTGTTATATTTAATGTCAGCAGCTTTTCATGTTGCAAAGGAAGTCGGGACTAGCGCTACATGTAAATCTGTCATACCGTTTAAACAGATTTCCACAGGACATGTGGGCTACTACCATACTAGCACGACTCCACTTACTGGATCCAGGACGATCGACATCACGCAGAATATGGGTCATGCCAGCCTTGTAGGCGATAAATGCCGTTGGATGGACAGGCTTAGTTCTGTCATCCTTAGGAAAGGCCTTGACTTTGCCCCTATGTCGTCGACTTCTCTTCTTAGGCAAGAAGCCTTTGGAGCCATGCCTTGGCGCGGAGAACTTGCGATGAGACTGAAATAACGCAAAATGAAAATTAATAGTGTGATAAAACTATGCACGACATCGACAAACAAGCGATCTCGTAAATATTTGTAAAACTAATTAGAGCTATCTTTAGGATTACGGTCGATTCTGAACTCTGGCTTTTCAACACATCCTCTCACTCACCATCGTTGAGTAGGAAAGAGGAAGAGGTTGGATCACAGTGCACGATGGGATACAAACTTTTTACGACATAACAAGACTTACACCATGATTATTACAAGAGTAAAGAAAGGAATAAACTACCTTATTGAAGCTTTTTTTTTTACTACGATATATTTTACTACACTATTTGTGCTGATTTTTTTTTTTGGCGACTAACCACTTCCAACACGACCTTCACTCGCAGACCGCGGATGCAAGGAGACCTCCACAACAATCATCATGTGCGACGACGACGACAAACCAAAGGACAACCGTCCAGCATTTGACAAGTTTGCGATGGGTCTTTTTAAAATTCTTGATGGCCCAGTTACGTTTGTTCGTGGTGAGTAGGTGCAGCGCAAAGTTTAAAGACCACTAATTTACCAAGTCACATACGCACAAGCCTACTTCACCAAAATATGATCATTCAGATTCAGACAACTTAATTATCCATAAAAGGAAATTGTTGCCTGGTGGTCTATGTAAATAGATCAGTAAAAGATAAAAGAGAAAACAGTGACACCACGTTTGTAAGATATATAATAAATACTAGCTCTTTCTACTATAATATATGTGTGAACACACACTCTTTCTCGCACACGCGCAAACACCTGTGCCAGTTGATGTTAAAACTGCCTAGTCAGTGCCGTCGAATAAAACTGTGCGCACAGAATAAAATAGGATGACATCTTTTGTAAACAAAAAATCCCGAAAGACAAACTTAAATAAGTACTAAAGCTATATATATAACAGTCGTCCAACATTTAAATCAATATATAAAATCACATAACTATAATTTGCACTCCTCAGTGCAGTCACACACACACAAACACATGCGTGAAGCGCACACACATCCACACACACACAGCTGAGGAAGCTAAAAGTATACCACGCACAGAATTCACACACAACCATTTGCATGCAAATATAAAGGCACATGGCCATGTATTGTTGTGTGTGCACTCGCTGCTATTGTGCTAATGTATGTGCGAATGCGCATAAGAATGTGCACACGCTCGCAAACACACACAAAAGCACGCTCCAGAGCAATCCAACGAGGGCCACAGACAGCCTGCATACAATCATTGCAGCGAGTTCAGGAGAGAGAGAATTAATATAGATGCAGGGACAAAAGTATAATGGAATTGTGAACTTAAACATGTAGACTCAACATGTGCATAAATACATTCTCTTAGAACGCCTTGTGTTTGGCAGTAACATTCACAGAAAATGTGACGTCAGCATTCACAACGAATGCATATTTTTAAATATTAATTGAAGTCAGGTGTGTGTGTGACAGAAAACATCTCTATTGCAGTTGTACAACTACAAGGTCCATAATATTGCCTTGCTCCTATTTTTGATGACTGTAGGAGGTGAGCTCACCAAATATTCCTGAATTTTAAGGGTTATTTTCACCCATGCTAAAAGTCTTAATGGGTATTGTTAAACATTAAAAATTGTGCCTATTGTAAATGTCACCTATTCAGTATTGGTCAAGATGTCTTGACTTCACTCTGCCCCACACACATACCTGAACCACCAACAACAATTGCCACACACAGACACACACACCACTGCTGGGTATCAACTATGCTTTTAGTGCATGCTTTTGCAGTCAGGCTTTCCGTTATTGGAAAATTATCCATATTTGACGGACACATTTTGACAAAAATGGAAAACCGCCTGTCAATGGAACAGGAAAATCTTGAGAAAAAAGAACCTATCCCAGCCTTATTTGAAGTGCGCAATGGACTGTAGAGCCCCTGGGACGGATTTTTTGTGATGCTATTCGTCCCCATTACAGACAGTCTTAAATCGTAGGGGAAAGTCAGGCTGTACAAAACATACTTGTGGGGAGGATCAAGTGTTCTAGGATGTAACGGCCATTTCAGGCTACCATCCCAAACAATTTTGTGTGTAGGTGATTTGTGAAATTTGTATTCAACATTTTTGCTCCTAGATACATGGCTTAGCCTCACTTGACAAGAAATCTCATCTTTGGTGACAGGCGAGTTGATTTGGACCTCTCTGACTTGGAGTTAAGACTTTGTGACTTCTTCAGACTGTTTGGGGCACACACTAGCATATCACTTTGACCTGCGACACTCTGTTCTCAGTCAGACCAGCAGATCACATTGACCTACAACACTCAGTCTGTACAGAAAGTGATGCAGACCAACATCCTGGTCCGTGGTCGGAATCTGTCTGATGTATGTAGCAACTAGCATACTTTTTTGAGACACATTTACGTCGTTGACCATGGATGTAAACAGTAGTAGTCTTCACATGCTTGATCAATGTTTGACTTGTGTGCAGTGTCAAAAGTGAGGCTATGTATTGGACCATAGACTATTCAAAAGACAGACTGCAAACTTGGCCCAAGTATACTTTGTGGCAAAACCTTTCTATACATACCAATGTCGGTGACCTCTCTCTAAGGTCAAAGGGGGTGCAGACATATGTGAAAAATGGCAATATTTTTACTTTTTTTTTCTTCTCAAAAACTATTTTCAGCTTCAAATCAAACTTGATACAGAGATACCTGATGGTAAGACCTTTCTATGGATACCAATTTGGATGACTTCTCTGAAAGGTAAAGGGTTACAAGAGGTTGACAAATGTGTGAGAAAATGTCAATTTTGGATAGAGTTGTAGTTTTTAAATTTCTACAAACTTTTTAATGAAATTTGGCACAAAGGTAGCCAATGATAAGACATTTCTATGCATTTTAATTTAATTGACCCCTCACAAAGGTCATAAGGGATGGGTGAGTCCAGAAATAGGTGAAAAATAGCCATATTTTCTACGCAAACCTTTTTTTTTTTCCTTTCTCAAATACTATTTTCAACTTCAATCCCAAGACCTTTCTATGCATATTCATTTGATGATCTCTTGGATGGAAAGGTAAAAGATCACGAGGTCAGCAACAGTGTGAAAAATGCTAATATTTAATAGAATTGTAGTTTTTATCAATGATTTTTCAAAATTTTCAGTCACATTTGGCATAAAGGTTGCTGATGATATGACCTTTTTATGCTTACTAATGTAGTTGACCCCTTGCAAGGTCAAGGGTCACAGGGGTTGACAGATGTGTAAAAAATGCATACTCAAATTATTCTGGTACAAAAGCCAACCCTATACTTTTGTTTATAGACACTTGAATACATGTCCAGTCCTACATTGGGGTGTAGGGGGCTCTGGATAGAGGTAGCACCTTTGCTGTTCGGCAGCTGCGTCCTACATAGGACGGACGGGCATCACTGGTCCTCATCCATCTCCTTAATCTCTCACGTGCTGGCTCCAAGCGCCACACCCTGGCAAACCACCTCAGCTGGTGGGCTAAACCACGTGAGGGGGTGGTGGTCACATTGCACCACTAGGCGGATGAGCTGTTTCTGACAGCCAACGGCTAGAGGACGGAGGAGATCAGGTTGGATCCAACGGCCAAATGTGGGGGAGTAAACCCTTCAAATCAGGAGTGGAGCCCCGAAGGCAGACAGCTGCCTGTATTCACGCACTGTTCTGGCAGCTCCTGCAGCCAAACTGGTGCCAAACGTACTGCTTTGCATTCCTTTGGATACATCAGCGAGGCCGAGAGGGGGATCTTGACGACTGGGCACCCCAGGATCACCATACACTTCGCCCAGGCTTGCGCCCTGGAGAGGTCACTCCAGTGACTGACCCAGCAAGCGCATATACTCCATTGTCTTCCGAGACAGGATGCCAAACATGTCCATTCAGCCACCTGTCTGAAAGGTCAAGGTCACATAGGTCACACTTATTATGTGGACCGGTCATACAAGTGAACCATAAGGGCATTGCCTTTCTTGGCACTTGAAGGTTATTTACACCCACAACATATTTTAAAGGGCTAATTTCACACACAGTACAGAATTTTAATGGTTGATTTTCATGGTTAATTCATGTGAATGTAGTAACTTACAACTCCTAGATCAGTCGTAGGTCCTAGTCGTAGGTAGGGCATAATGTGTGCCTTTATTATTTTTGTTATGTGTACAGGATTGTTTCAAAAACCAAATTGGCTTAGACTTGGGTATTTTGCAGTGTTCATTTTTGGCTCACGTGTGAAGAAAAAGTGAGTCTATATTCTGGGCCAGTAGTCATGCGTCCGTCGTCCATCCGCCGTCGTTCATCAGCCATCGTCCATGGTAAACTTTAACGTTGGCATTTTCTCAGAGACTATTCAAGCTACAGTCTTCAAACTTGGCCCAAGAATACTTTGTGGCAAGACCGTTCTAAACATACCAATTTCAGTGACCTCTCACAAAGGTCAAGGTCACAGGATCAGGAAATATATAAAAAAATAGCTATATTTTGACATAATTTATTTTTTCTCAAACTATTTACAACTTCAAATCCAAACTTTTTACAAAGATACTTGATGATAAGACTTTTCTATGAATACTAATTTGGTTGATCCCTCGGAAAGGTCACAAGAGCTCAGGAAATAGGTGAAAAATAGCCATATTTTGACAAAAGATGTTTTTTCTCAAAAATACTATTCACAACTTTAAATCCAAACTTGTTACAGAGATACCTGAAGGTTAAACCTAACTATGCGTACTAATTTGGATGACCCATCGAAAAGGTCAAGGGTCAGCTCAGAAACTAGGTAAAAAATAGCCATATTTTGACAAGAAATGCTTTTTCGCAATTACTATTCACAACTTCAAACCCAAACTTGGTATATAGATACCTGATGGTAAGACCTATCTATGCATACTAATTTGGATGCCCCCTCAGAAAAGGTCAAGGGTTACAAGAGGTCGACAAATGTGTATAAAATGCCAATTTTTGATAGAAATGTAGTTATTATCAACATTTTTGTAAACTTTTCAAATACAATTTGGCACAAAGGTAGCTGATGACAAGACCTTTCTATGTATACTAATTTAGTCGATTCATCACAAGGGTCAAGGGTCATAGGGGGGTTACAGATTGTTATGTGGTAGTTGTATTCGTAGTATGATGCAATCACACCAGATGCATGCACGTAGGATTATTGTAAAGAAACTTCACTCAAATGCAACTCATCACATGTGGCACAAGGTTGTAGACCACACTGGAGTAACAGTTGCAACAATATTTTATTGCAGTGGTGCAATCTCTGCACAATGCATCCACAAATACTCCAACACTGATACACTGTCTCCTCTACAAATGCACCAACACTTTTGACACACTGCGTCTCTCATACAATGTACACACATATTTTTTAACACTGTCTTTTATACTATTACAGATTTACAGAACAATCCAGAAAATGCACACAACACAACCAGTCAGAAAAGAAAACGTAACCTAAACTTACTAATATTCATGAAAAGAACACTCTAGAAGTAGAACTAACTACAGTTTTTGACTAACATCTAGGCGCATTCAATACAATGTTACGAAATGTAATCAACCACTTTGACGTCATATTTGAGGTCACTAGAACAATTGTGCCGTTTCGAGAACGTTCTAGGTCAAACCAGGTCGGACTTTAGCAACAATGTAATGAAAAGACACGTCATTTGCTACACAACAGAAATCGATCGCAATTCTCCAAGCAAAAGAAAATGAATCCTACTAAAAAGATACGTAATTCTTATCCAATATAACTCGAATGAATATCGGATCTTTCCTATGATTAACACACACATGCTCTCAAAGAATAACACAACAACAAATGTAACACAGATATGTGAAAACTGATTAAATTTTGAGAAAACATGGATTTTGTTGGTGTAGAAACCATCCCTTTACTTATTGTCACACATGTATGGATTGGTCATATTCGTGAGCCATAAGGGCTTTGCCTTTCTTGTTTTGTATTACCTGTATGGTGATATTGGCTTATTAAAAAGTTGGATGGGGGATTTCTCATTAGTATTGCCTCCTAGACAAGTTTTGTCAATCATTTAAATCGGTACAGCTTTTTTCGTTTCCAGAAAGCATCGTGGAACCCATGCAGAACAGCAGTGGAGAGCGGCCTAAATGGTACCATCGGCACTATCCACGTGTAAAAACCATTGATCAGTGTGAGGTTGACGATGCTCCCTGCGTCTTTGAAGCAAATGAGCAGTTTCGACGTGACAAGTAAGCTTGGAACTGAACTATCCGATCGTGGTAGTTGGTGACTTCTTGGTTTTGTAACGCAGGTTTCTGACAGGCTTGGAGTACAATGATAACAAATTTACAATTCATAGTTGAGGGTCGCACTACCTTTCACCATTTTGGGTCACTAAACTGCACCCCCAAAAATAGTGTATGAAAGAAAAATAATAATAATAATAATAATAATAAGCGCATTAAATAGGCGCTTTATCCCAATTGAAAATCGGCTCAAAGCGCCGCCGCGAACTGAACCCAACAAGCACGCTCACGTGAATCACGCGCATTCACTCACACACTGTACATAAACACACAACATTCACGTGGTGCTAAGGGCAAGCTCAAGCGAGCTACTGTAGTTTTTGGAAATTCAAAATCGTTTGTATTTGAAATTTGATTAAGTGGGCTGAAACTGATACCAAAGTCGTGGGGGAGGAAGAGCCGGAGTACCCGGAGAAAGAACCCCCGACGGTCCGCCCGAATTAACGGTGACACTTACTAGAGGAGAAAAATCCGACGCCGGAACCCGTAATCGAACCTCGCACCTTTAGCATTGGTGGCAGGCGCCTTAACCACTGCGCCACGGACCGTGTATGAATCATGAAAAATGCTAGCAGGAGCTGTCACAAAACATGTTTGCGTACACGCAGGTTTATGAAAAAAGGCCAGCCAGTGTCAAAAAGTCCTCGCGCTGGGACCATACGGCGTTGAGGCGCGTCCCCTGGGTGGTGGATAGGGGGTCCCTCGTGAGAGGGGTGCACCGAATGAAATAAGGTGCCGTGAACCAACATGGTCTAAGGGAAGGTGACCCCGACAGAAAACCCCTGGTCCTCCTAGTAAGGGGGTTGGGCGTGGGGGTAGCTTCCCCACCCTGCAAAAAAGGAAATAGCTACAAAAACGCCGACGAAAAGACTAACAGTAATTCCTTTCCTGGAGGAGGAAGGTTCTTCTACTAGAAGACTTATGACGTCCTGTGGTGAAAGCCGGAAGTCTTCGGAAGCCACAGGACCGAGCCGCCTCTCTCTATCCAGGGATACAACCATGGGCACATGGAACGTCAAGACCATGTACCAGAGCGGCAAGGCCGCCCAGATAGCAGCGGAAATGCAAAAGTACAACCTTTCCCTGCTAGGCATCAGTGAAGCCAGATGGACGCAGTCTGGCCAGAAAAGGCTGTTAAGTGGGGAGATGATTCTGTATTCAGGTCATGAAGAGGAGAATGCCCCCCATACAGAAGGAGTAGCACTCATGCTGTCACCAGTGGCACAGAGAGCGCTGATGGGCTGGGAACCTTTTGGGCCAAGAATTATAACAGCAGCCTTTAGAACCAAGAAAAAGCTCAAGCTGAACGTCATCCAGTGTTATGCACCCACCAATGACAGTGACGAGGAAGAGAAACAAGAGTTCTACGACCGACTCCAGAGTGCCGTGGACAAATGTGCGGAGCGAGACATCACCATCATCATGGGCGATTTTAATGCCAAAATAGGGGAGGACAACACCGGATACGAAGAGGTGATGGGGAGACAGGGACTAGGCTCGGAGATGAGTGAGAACGGGGAGAGGTTTTTAGACTTTTGTGCTCTAAACCGACTTGTCATTGGAGGCAGCATCTTCCCACACAGAAGAATACACAAAGCAACTTGGGTCTCACCTGACCATACAACAGAGAACCAAATAGACCATATCTGCATTAGCAAGAAATTTAGAAGATCCCTTCAAGATGTTCGAGTGAGGAGGGGAGCAGATGTCGCCTCAGACCACCATCTGCTTACCTTAAGAATGAAGCTCAAGCTAAAGAAAAGCCGCACAGAGACAACAAGAAGACAGCGCTATAATGTAGGCCTCCTGAGAGAAACTGGAGTTAGAGAAGAGTTCAAACTGGTGCTGTCCAACCGGTTTCAAGCGCTACAGGAGCTAGTAAATGAAGAGGAGGCGGTCACCACAGAGCAGCAGTGGAAGGCAGTTAGAGAGGCGCTGAACTCGACCTGCAAAGACACTGTAGGGCTCAGGAAACACCACCACAAGGACTGGCTGTCGGCACAGACCTTGAAGAAGATAGAAGCGAGGAAGCAGAAGAAAGCAGCGGTCAACAACAGTCGCACGAGAGCAGCCAAAGTAAGGGCACAGGGGGAATACTCGGAAGCCAACCGCGAGGTGAAGAGGAGTATCAGGGCAGACAAGAGGGCCTACACAGACAGCCTGGGAGCAGAGGCAGAAAAGGCAGCAGGCAGCGGCAACATGAAACAGCTCTATGACATTACCAGAAGATTGTCGGGTAAGTATGGCCATACAGAACGACCAGTAAAAGACAAAGAAGGCAAGCCTATTGCAGACAGAGCAGACCAACTCGACAGATGGGCCGAGTATTTTGAAGAGTTACTGAACAGACCTAGCCCACCCGACCCCCCCGACATCCAGCCGGCAGAGACCGACCTACCCATCAGCTGTGACAGACCCAGCCGGGAAGAGATCAGAAAAGCAGTGGCATTTTTTAAGAATGGCAAAGCAGCAGGGCCAGATGGCATCCCAGCGGAGTCTCTGAAAGCAGACCTAGAGACAACAGTTGAGATGCTGTACCCACTGTTTGGAAAGATCTGGGAAGAGGAGGTGATGCCAGCTGACTGGAAGGAGGGGTACCTAATCAAGCTTCCCAAGAAAGGCGACCTCAGCAAGTGTTCCAACTACAGAGGAATCACCTTGCTGTCAGTACCAGGAAAGGTCTTCAACAGGATCATCCTAGAGAGAATGAAGAGCTCCGTTGACCCCCAGCTGAGAGACCAGCAAGCAGGATTCAGGAAGAACCGATCATGTACAGACCAGATCGCCACTCTCCGCATCATCGTGGAACAGTCTCTGGAGTGGAGCTCCCCGCTGTACGTTAACTTTGTGGATTATGAGAAAGCATTTGACAGCGTGGACCGAGAGACTCTGTGGAAACTCCTACGACACTACGGTGTACCCACAAAGCTCGTCCGCCTGATCAAGAGCAGCTATGATGGCATGACATGTCGCGTGATCCACGAAGGGCAGTTCACCAGAGAGCTCCAGGTCAGAACTGGTGTCAGGCAGGGGTGTCTGCTGTCTCCGTTCCTCTTCCTACTGGCCATAGACTGGGTCATGAAGATGACCACAGAACACAGACGAAGTGGAATACAGTGGACACTGTGGACACAGCTTGACGACCTCGATTTTGCAGACGACTTGGCATTACTGTCCCACACTCATCAACAAATGCAGGACAAGACCACGAGGCTTGCTGACATCTCGTCCCAAGTGGGCCTCACCATTCACAAACAGAAAACAAAGACAATGAGGCTGAACGCAACCAGGGAAGAACCAGTCTTGCTTGCTGGCACCCCGTTGGAGGAGGTGGAGTCCTTCACCTATCTCGGGAGCATCATAGACAAAAAATGCGGCACTGATGCAGATGTCAGAGCACGAATCGGTAAAGCCAGAGCAGCCTTTCTCCAGTTGAAAAAAGTGTGGAGTTCCAGAGAGCTGTCACAACACACCAAAGTCCGGATTTTCAACTCCAATGTAAAAGCAGTTCTCCTATATGGAGCAGAGACATGGAGATTGACAAAAACCAGTCAACAGAGTACAGACCTTCATGAACAGTTGCCTTAGAAGAATTTTGAAAATCCACTGGCCAGAGAAGATCAGCAACGTCAGACTCTGGGAGAGAACAGAGCAGATAACAGCAGAGAATGAAATTGGGCGAAGAAGATGGGGATGGATCGGTCACAGTCTGAGAAAGCCAGCTTCCAGTATCACTAGGCAGGCATTGTCATGGAACCCCCAGGGAAAGAGGAAAAGAGGTAGGCTGAGAAACTCCTGGCGTCGAGACCTCCAAGCAGACATCAAGAGACTGGGAACCACCTGGAGTAGAATCGAAGGAGAAGCACAGGACAGGAGTTGCTGGAGGTCTCTCGTCGACGGCCTATACCCGGGTAGGGGTGACAGGCGTAAGTAAGTAAGTGTCAAAAAGTGTAATTACACAAGAAAATGCCTATTTTGAAACCCCTGACATGTTCCCCTAGAAATGCTTTCATTGGTGCTGTTATAACTCTGAAGATGTTGCATATTGAAAAAGGGCAGTTTTGTGTATGATAGTGAAAGAATCAAGCCTGATGTGCATTTTAAAGGATGGTGTGCTTGCAAGGGCTTTACAAAAGTGGGGTGTTTTAGTGGTCCCATATCGAGGTCAGTGCGTTCTGTGCTTAGAACTTTAGAAGTGTCATATTGCAGTGCTTAGTGACATCTGTTTATTTACATCAGTTTGGTTAGGATTTGTTTTCTGACAGCACTACTTTAATAAAGTGATCTGCTCCAGGGTGGGCTGTGATCGCTAAAATTTGCCAATACAACAGGTTCTTAGTGTTGACATGGACTGTTCTACCTTTCTTTTCAAAGTCCACCTGAGTATGCACATATCACAGAGGTTTTCTACTGCCCCTGGTGTGAGTCAAAATTCTTTTACTTACAGATGAAAAGAAAAGACTTTCATTTTACGAATTTCAGACTCCATACTGTAGCCTTTTCATCCAGCATTATTGTAAGACTTACTAAGAACATTCCTGAAGGAGATATTGCAAACTATTAAACATGTATGGCCTGGAGCAGATCACTTAAAAATTTAAATTTTCAGATTTTTTGGCTCACGTGCAGTAGTAAAAGTAATTCTATGTAATGAGACAGTGGTCATCCATCTGTCGTCTGTCCACCATTGTTGTCCACCGTCAGCCATGGTAAACTTCAACTTTGACATATTTTTCTGAGACTGTCCAAGCCACAGACTTTAAACTTGACCCAACAGGAAACAGCAAGAGAAGTTATTGGCAACCACCAGGCACCCATCAGTGGCCAGACAGGGCGACGACAGCTAGAAGAGCATAATCTGCACAACCGCCGTCCAGCCTGTGGACCTGACTATCATCGCCGTACATGCCTACAGTGGTCACAGGCTCATGTTGAATGGACCTGGCGACAGTGGCAGAACGTCCTGTTTACAAATGAGAGCCACTACTGCATCAGCCATGCGGATGGGCGCATAAGAGTGTGGCGGAGAAGGGGTAAACGCTATGCTGTGTGCTGGAGAACAATGCCTGGGGTGGGCCAAGCGTGATGATTTGGGATGGGATTACCCTGAACCAGAAAGTAGGACCTGTGTTCTTCCGTGGACTCGTACCAGGTCGTGGGAAATGGCATCACAGCTCAGCGCTACATTGACCAAGTCATACACCCATATGTCCTGCCATTTTCTCAGGGACGCAGAAACTTTCATCTTGCAGCAAGATAATGCGCGTACACACGCTGCACGTATCACCCAGCACTTCTTGCAGCAGCACATCATCCCAGTCATGCCCTGGCCTTCCTTCAGCCCAGGCCTCAATCCCATCAAACATCTCTGGGACCAACTGCAAAGGGAGGTCAACGCTGTACGCCCCAGACCAATGACGGCTGCAGAACTGGAGGATACCATTGTCCAAGCCTGGAACAACATCCCCAGGGCAGCTGTCAATCGCCTGATGCACTCTATGCGCCGATGCTGCCAAACCGTCATAGTCAACCCCAATGGGGGTCACACGCCATATTGACTTTGTGCTGTGCCATGCTTGCTCCAAATACAGAATAAACTTCCACACTGATTACGCTTGTGTCCATGATTTCATTTCTAAAATGTCGATAACATCCGTTATATGGTTTGTCCGAAATCGACTTTCAAATGTTGGATTAAATGTGATTTGAAGGGGCTACTTCGCATTTCTTTTGTTGATCAGTATACTATTGACAACTTTAAACTCAAACTTGGTCCAGAGATATCTGACAGTGAGACTTTCCAATGCATGCTGATTTGGATAACCCCTTGGAAAGGAAAAGGATCACAAGAGATTGGCAAATGATGTAAAACAAGATTGGATGAACCATAACCCACAAAGTCCCTTCTGTATGAGAGCTGTCCTCGCTGTCGATGGTCTCTACCTTTTGTCTTTGACCTGATTCTGATGTTAAATTATCTCCTATTGAAAAAGTCTTGCGGATCTGCCAATGCGTCGGTGAGTTCTATAAGGGGGGCAGGACATACGCATCATTGATTTGTCAAATGTCATTTGTCATGACGTAAGTTTTAGTTTGTTTCCTCAAAATCCATTACCGATGACATTACTGTATGGAATCCGATTTCAGCCTAAGCACCCTTGTGTATACCTACCCAACAAGGGGCATAAGAGAGAGAGTTGTAACCAAGTGACCGGGTAGTCTCCCCTCCCTCCATCCGTCATGCGCCGTACCTTCCCAACCAGTCGTACCCTTTGCTCCCGTGTGGATGGTCACCGGCTTCAGCCTCTCTCGTTTTGGATTTTATTTCTCTCTTCTCTTTCATCTTAGTGACTTATAAAAGGATGACGAGATAAGGCCTCGGGTTATGCCTACGAGTGAACAGGCTGTTTACTTCTTGTCGGCACCTCCCTTGGAATTTTTCGTTCCTTTGCGGGCTTAGCCCTCGACTGGTCGCGAGTACTGTTCACGGGCCTTTTCGTGTATGGCCCACGTGTTGTTTCAAAATGGTGTCTGCTTTGTGTTACAGTGTACAGCTTCGCACCTGCAAGCGTTGCAAAGGCTTTTAGTGGCCTTCGGACGACCATAAGCTGTGTCTTCCTTGTTCCGGCTGCTCCTCTGCTCGTTCCTGCGCAGTGTGGGCGACTTGAAAGGAATGGAAGTGGTCGCAGCTTGGGGATAATTCTATCAGCGTCGCCGCCCTGGGGCTTCAGAAGCTACCACGCCGATGGAGCAAGACGGGTCAGTGCGTAGCATTGTCATTCCGGTAGCCTCCACCCCCCTCAAATCTCCGCGCCGGCGGGTGACTTCGGAGATGGTGGGGCCCTCTTTTCGGCGCTTGATGGACTCCGTACCGTTTAGCCTTCTCACAGTGATGGCCGGTAGCATCCAACCCGTCTCGCATGGCCCTTCGCAAGGGGTGGCCGAGAGACAGGGCACGCGGGACCCCCTCCCGCCTTCGCTAGCTTCCCGTCGTCACTGTCCATCATCCTCTGCTCGCCATTGCAGGATTCCGTCTTCGGACTGGCGCGCTTTCCCGCCCCACCTCGATAGGAGCCTGTCCCCGCGACGTCGGTCTCCTTCCACCGGCACTGTCAGGGCTCCCGGCTCGCGCCCCTCAGACCTTTGTTCGTCTCAGCCGTTCACGCAGCCCTAGGAAGAGGCCCTCTGCGCGTCGGTTGGATGCTTTCCCTCAGGCCGTTTCTTCGGAGCTTCCTCCTTTACACGTCGGCTGTGCAGGAGCCCCGGTTAGCGCTACAGTAGTGCCCGGTTCTCGACGGTGCGAGGTTTCTGCTAGCCTTTCGCCTTCCTTTCGCTCGCGGCGCCGACGTTCGGATGATGATTCTCCTCTTCAGGACAGAGTTGCGGTCTCTCCTGTGGTTGATGATGACGTTCTCAGCTTATTTCCAGAGGACTCCGTTTCCGCCATTTTCTCTCCGGATCCTAGCCCTCATACCGCTTCGGACTTGGATGCACCAGGGGTCCGTCGGGGGCGACTGACACTTCACGTGCGCTAGACGAGGCGGCGCATTTGATCGCGAAAATTCTTCCCTTGGACAGCTGCCCTTCGTCTCCCCCACTTAAGAGGAAAGCCGCAGCTTCAGTGGATGTTCCTCTACAAGCAAAGCGTTTCAAGTCTTTGCCTCAGCATCAGCCTCAGGGAATTAAGGATCTGATGGAGGCGTTTAACGAACACCTCGCTCTAGGAAAGCTCCGTGATTGCAATGGCCCTCCGGCGTCGATATCAAGTTTTGGCAGGCATGGTACGCAGGACATTCTCAGGCTTTTGCCTGCCCCCTTCCAGCGGTGGATCCAGACGCTCAGTTGCAGGCCGGAGGCAAGGTTCCTGCCCGTCGGTTTTTCCTCCCGGACTGGAGCACACTGCTACCCTGGCATGTATTTCTCTGGCGTGTGCAGGTTTCTTGGACTTGGCAACTCAGGCGGTGGTGAGAGGTATAGAGGACTTTTGGGAGCGACTGGATGAGTCTCATCTTCGCGACATTCACTCCATCGCTATCACAGCGAATCGCGCAGTTCACCACGTTGCGACCAATTCTTTGGCGGCCGCGGTGAATTGCGACCTCATCAGATGGGATGCCGTGCTGAAGGGCTGTCTGGGCATCCCTGCGACCTCCGTGGCTCAGCTGCGCCATGCCCCCCTTGGGGGTTCCCTCCTCTTTGGTCCTACTTGGCAGAAGGTTCCGGATTCCACTAAGGACCTTTGGCCCAGCACCCCTCGATCGGACCCCTCGCGGCCCCCGGCCCAGCGTGGAGACAGGGAGCGCGCACTGCGGAACTTCAGACCTTCTTCCCGACTACTTGCCAGATTTCCTCCATGTTCCGGACCGCGGGCTCTCGCTGGTAGAGCCCGTCCATCCCAGACAGCGGCCCCAGCCTGGCCCCAGGCCTCATGGAGGCCTGGCCGCGGGAGGGCCCAGTGACTTCTCTCCGACACCGCCCCCGCCGACCCCTCCGGGGCCTCCAGTCGGCGGGAGGCTTTCGTTGCACAGCGACACGTGGCGTTCGCTGTTGCCGGAGGACCCTTGGATTCTTGCCACGGTCTCGGAGGGGCTTCAAATTTCGTTTGTGAGTCCCCTCCGTTGAGACGTTCGCCTCTATGGACAGACGTACCTTCCGAACGAGACAAGGCGGACACACTTCAAGCGGAAATCGCAACTCTTCTTCGGAAGGCAGCCACAGAAGTGGTGGATCGCCACGACTCACCAGCGTTCTACAGCCGTCTTTTCGTTGTCCCAAAGCCCGGCGGCCAGTGGCGCCCGATCATAGACCTCTCCGCCCTGAACAAATTCATCCTCGCGCCCTCTTTCCGGATGGAAACAACCAGAGCGCTGCGGGCGTCAGTACAGCCATTGGACTTTGCAGTCAGCCTCGACCTCTCCGACGCGTACTTTCATGTTCCCATGCACCCCACTTCACGTCGATACCTTCGCTTTGCCTTCGCCGGCGTCGTCTACCAGTTTCAGGCTCTCCCCTTCGGTCTCAACCTCAGCCCGTGGGTTTTTACTCGGATTATGGATGCGGTCATCGCAAAGGCCAGGTGGGATTCCTCGAGCCCGACATCCAACCACCTCGACGATCTGCTCCTCAAGAACCAGGACTCGGTCGCGCTGGAGGCCGACAGATCCGCGCTTCTAGCTCTTCCTCGATGTCTCGGGCTCTTTCTCGATGTCTCGGATTCTTCCTCAACGACGGCAAGTCGGACCTGGTCCCTTCGTGTCACTTCGTCCACTTGGGAATGGAGTTCTTGATCGACCTCAACAGAGTTCGTCTCCCAGAGCCTCAAATTTTAACACTGTCAGCCATGGCGCAGCAAATTTACATTGCGGAGACGCTTCCGGCCCGGACTTGGCTCCAGTTTCTAGGCCTCATCAGCGCGGCGGCGGACTTGTTACCACTGGGCAGGCTTTACGCTCAACCGCTGCAGCTTCATCTCCTACTCCACTGGCGGCCATCTTCAGGAGATCTCTCAGGCCCGGTTCCGGTCTCGTTACTGCTCCGACCTCACCTACTCCATTGCTCGGACCGTTCCTGGTTGGCGAT
This sequence comes from Semisulcospira habei, assembly GCA_036245525.1. Lineage (NCBI taxonomy): Eukaryota > Metazoa > Mollusca > Gastropoda > Semisulcospiridae > Semisulcospira > Semisulcospira habei. The sequence goes on along the minus strand of BTPG01000008.1, from coordinate 64,332,269 downwards.
GCGAGTCGCCAGGGCTGGGGGGCTCATTTGCTGCCGGAATTCAGCACCGTATCGGGCCTGTGGATGGCGGACCTTCGAGATCGACATATCAACTCATTGGAGTTGAAAGCGGTGTGGTTAGCCCTCATCCATTGGGAAGCACGGCTTCGGGAACAGGAGGTCCTGATCTTATCCGACAACGTGACAGTCGTGGCCTACATCCAGAAGCAAGGTGGCACTCGGTCACTGACTCTCTGCATGCTGCTCTACCAGATCTTGCTCTGGTGCAGAGATCGCAGCATTTCACTGCGAGCGCGTCACATCCCGGGACGCCTGAACGTTCTCGCAGACTCCCTCTCGAGACGGGGACAACTTCTCCACACCGAGTGGTCTCTGCGGCCGGACATCTTCCGCATGATCTGCCCTCATTGGGAGACCTCCATGATCGACTTATTCGCGACCAGATGGAACAAGCAGCTCCCGCTCTTTGTCTTCCCCATTCATGACCCTCTCGCCTGGGCGGTGGATGCATTGTCGATTTGCTGGGAGGGCCTCGTAGCCTACGCGTACCCTCCCTCAGTTCTTGTACCCAAAACTCTCCTCAAGATTCGGGGATGCAACACGGTCCTACTGCTTGTCGCTCCGTTCAGTTGGAACAGGACGTGGACGACCGACCTTTTGAGTCTCGCCACCGAACCACCTCTTCGGCTTCCCATGCCTCGGACGATGCTGAAGCAGCCTCGACAGAACCTCTTTCACCCCTGTCCGGAGAGACTGCTGCTTCATGCCTGGCAGTTGTCAGGCAGGCAACTCGAGGTTTCTCGGATGCTGCAGTGGAGGCGATCGCTTCAGCCCGCAGAGAGTCCACCCTCCTCGTGTACGAAGGGAAATGGAGCGTCCTTCGAACCTGGTGTGAGACCAGACATCTGGACCCCTCGGCACTGACTACTCCACAGCTAGCCGAGTTCTTCTTGTGGCTGTTTCATGACCAGATCTTGGCGCCGATTACCATTCGCGGTTATCTCGCCATGGTTGCGGACACCTATCGTCACTTAGGCCGTCCAGACCCTGGAGCATGCAAAGACCTCTCAGACTTGATGTCCCATTTCGACCTCCAACGGCCAGTCACTCGTTCCCTCATTCCACGCTGGGATCTTCCTTGGATCCTGACGTGGCTGAACTCCAGTCGCTTCGAGTCTCTGCGTCGTGCCAGCCTCGCGGACATGACTAGAAAGACCTGCTTCCTTCTGGCCCTCGCCACAGCTGCCAGAGTCAGCGAACTGCATGCCCTGTCTGTTGACCCGGCCTGCTTGCAGTTCAGGACGGACGGTTCAGTTCAACTTCTGACCAGCCCCTTTTTCTTGGCCAAGAACAGGCTCCCCTCGGCCGCGCCCCAGGCGTGGAGTCTTCGGCCTCTTACAGGATTTGACCGGTCCCAGACATCACGACTGCAGGACCCGGTCCAAGCGCTAAAGGTCTACCTACGCAGGGTGAAGCCCTGGAGAAGAGGTCGCTCCCGCCTCTTCCTGCCCTTGGCCCCTGGCCGGGCTGATATTTCCGCCCAGACGATATCGTCTTGGTTGCGTTGCATTATTCATTCTGCTTACAGTGATCTGTCCCCACAGGTGGCCCAGACTATGCGGATCTGGGCTCATGAAGTTAGAGCAGTTGCTGCCAGCGTGGTGTTCCACCGCAACTGCACGGTCAGAGACATTGTCGCGGCGGTCGGTTGGAGGTCAGAGTCCACCTTCGCCCGCTTCTATCTCCGGGATCTCTCCGGCCAGCGGATCTGTCTTAGATTCTTCAGACTGTGGTGCAGGCTTTGTTATTCCAGATCTCAAAGTGAAGAAATCTTTTTATCTCGGTAGAGGGTTTTCTATACTTACGTCTGAACTGTATGCGATTCTCATGGCACTAAATTTTATTCAACTTCTACCTTATGATATATTTAACATTATGATTTGTGTTGATTCTAAATCTGTCCTATATAGTCTAAAAAGCTGGGATTGTAACGCTAGAAAAGAATTAGTATATGGAATAAAACATATTATGAGCTGTATTATGTCCAGAGGAATAGGGATCAATTTTCTTTGGATACCCTCACACTGCCTCCAGTTGAAAAAAGTGTGGAGTTCCAGAGAGCTGTCACAACACACCAAAGTCCGGATTTTCAACTCCAATGTAAAAGCAGTTCTCCTATATGGAGCAGAGACATGGAGATTGACAAAAACCAGTCAACAGAGTACAGACCTTCATGAACAGTTGCCTTAGAAGAATTTTGAAAATCCACTGGCCAGAGAAGATCAGCAACGTCAGACTCTGGGAGAGAACAGCCCAGATAACAGCAGAGAATGAAATTGGGCGAAGAAGATGGGGATGGATCGGTCACAGTCTGAGAAAGCCAGCTTCCAGTATCACTAGGCAGGCATTGTCATGGAACCCCCAGGGAAAGAGGAAAAGAGGTAGGCCGAGAAACTCCTGGCGTCGAGACCTCCAAGCAGACATCAAGAGACTGGGAACCACCTGGAGTAGAATCGAAGGAGAAGCACAGGACAGGAGTTGCTGGAGGTCTCTCGTCGACGGCCTATACCCGGGTAGGGGTGACAGGCGTAAGTCTCTTGGCTTGACTTCGCGAACGAAGATTTTATAGGAGTTGCCCACGACGTCTGCAGGCTTGTTCGTGGCTGCGGAGGCCAATCCGAGACAGGCAGGTTAGACCGCAGTGGCTGCAGGGGAAGGTCTGGCTAGGGTTCTGAGCTGCGGCATCTCTGTTTTTTCTCCTGAGCCGCTTGTCCTTAAGGCTAGCTCTGCGAGAGTCCTCAAAGGAGACAGCTGCCTTGTAAATGGTGGAGCGCCAGGTGTCACGGTCTGCAGCAAGCGAAGACCACTGGTGGTGGTCGATTTGGCAGGCACTAAGCGACTTCTTGAGACAGTCTTTGTATCTCTTCTTTGGTGCCCCTCTGTCACGGTGTCCAGAAGCAAGCTCGCCGAACAGGGTGATCTTTGGTAGGCGATGATCCTCCATCCTGGAGACATGCCCCGCCCAGCGGAGCTGTGTCCGCAGCAGCAAAGCCTCGATGCTCACAGTTTCAGCCTGTTCAAGGACCTCGACGTTGGTGACATAGTCACTCCAGTGAATGCCCAGGATGGTACGCAGGCAGCGCTGGTGGAAGCGTTCGAGGAGTCGTAGTTGGCTGCGGTAGAGGGCCCAGGACTCGGAACCATACAGCAGGGTGGGGAGGACCACAGCTCTGTACACGCTGAACTTGGTGCCTGTTTTCAGCTGTTGATTGTGCCACACCCGCTTGAAAAGTCGCCCGAAAGCACTGTTCGCTTTTGCCAGCCTGCTGTCAAGCTCCTTGTCCAGCTTGGCGTCCGACGTGATAATGCAGCCAAGGTAAGTAAACTGGTGCACTGACTTTAGTTCAGACTCGCCAATGGTGATGTGAGGAGGGCGATACACTGTCTTGGGTGCCGGCTGATGGAGGACCTCTGTCTTTTTCAGACTGACCTCGAGTCCAAAAAGCTGGGCAGCATCTGCGAAGCAAGACGTGATGCGCTGCAGGGCTCTCTCTGTGTGTGCAACGAGGGCAGCATCATCAGCAAAAAGCAGCTCACGAATCAGTTGGTCTAGGGTTTTCGTGTGGGCCTGCAGTCGTCTGAGGTTGAACAGGCTGCCATCGAGACGATACCTGATGTACACTGCATCGTCATCATCGAGGTCCGCTGTGGCCTGCTTCAACATCATGCTAAAAAAGATGGTGAAGAGGGTCGGTGCCAGCACGCAGCCCTGCTTTACGCCCTGCTTTACAGGCGTAAGTAAGTAAGTAAGTACCCTCACACTGCGGAATTTATTGAAATTAAAATTTGTGACAGACAAGCAAATAAGGGAGCTATAAATAGAGAAAACTTAGCAGTTTGTAATAATATGCAATTATCTCTACATGAAATGTACTCTGTGCTAAACAGTTTTTTTTTTTCACAAAGATGATATGAAATATACTTATCATGTTCCACCTTGTTCAAGAAAAACAGCTTCATTGATATACAGGTTAAGACTAAATTCTTGGAAAATAAAATTCGCAAAAGACATCAAATGCGAGTGCTTAAGCCCCATCTCTGTTAAACATTTAATCTGTGAGTGTCCTATTACAATGAATCTGTTGAAAAAAAATAACATTTAATAGTTGATCACTTAGCAGAAAATTTGTATGACATCTTACATAGAAATATTGCCATTCCAATAGTTAATATAATAATTCATAGTCTGGTGGGTAAACTATTATAATAAGTAATTTGTACATGTGGTTGGATGTTAATTATTGCTATTCTTTGCTATTCACAAGTTGTGTGTTTGGTTTTTTTATTTTTATTTTTATTTTTTTGTGTGTCTAATATCACCAATGTGTGAAAAGACGTTAAATAAATTCCTAATCCTGATCTCCGGCCAGGGGACAACCTGGCCCTCGTTGGAGATCTCTCAGCAGCGCAACACTCCCTCCGTGCGCCGCTGGCGCCTTAAGGTACCCTTCGCTGAAATCGTCGGGAGGTTGCCCCTCGATGCTCAGCTTACAGCCATGACGGGTATGGGGGCAGCACCCTCCTCCTTTTCACCATTCATTCCATACAGTAATGCCATCGGTAATGGATTTTGAGGAAACAAATGTATTTTTCTTTAAAATGTATTTTTTCGAAAAATACTTACCGATGGCATTACTCGGAGGTCCCTCCCACCTACCCCGCTTGCCGCCTCTTCGCAAAGTGTACGACTGGGCGGGAAGATACGGCGCATGACTGGATGGAGGGAGGGGAGACTACCCTGTCACTTGGTTACAACTCTTTCTCTCTCTTAAGCCCTTTGTTGGGTAGGTATACACAAGGGTGCTTAGGCTGAAATCGGGTAAGTAAAGGGGTATATTCCATACAGTAATGCCATCGGTAAGTATTTTTCAAAAAAATACATTTTAAAGAAAAATACATTTTTACGTAATTTTATATTTTATGTGATATGAGTTTGACTTTCCGGCTTCATAGGCTTGAGAAAATGGTTACCAAACTAAAACTGCACAGTACAATTTCAGTCTTGCTATAATTTGTGTGAAAGCGGGTTGACTTTACCTAGCTACATGATATACGAAGTACATGGGTCACTTGCATGCTCTTCTGAAAGCGCGCCGATGTGTGTGTTAGTGCGTGCTTGTGCGCATGCTCCAAACATCTCCAAGAGGCATAGACAGGCGCATGAGGATCTATTCCTCCGGGAGATGCGCGCATGTTTGTGTGAGAGAGAGAGAAAGAGCCGCGCGCGCGAAAGAGAATGACGTCAGTAACGGAGTTGCCTCTTTTATGTCACCGCCACTGTCTGACTTTCTCTAGAAGTAAAGGTTTTTTAGCGTTCTAATTTTTTTCTGAGAAGAATTAATTTTTGCTAAAGAAGTTAAAAGGATACAAAGCTGGATAACGAACTCATCCAATGTCTTTCTCCAAACCGGCTATATACAAAAGTTCAAGTAAATATGACAAAAATTGCGGACTCTAATCTGGGTCTTTTAAGCCGGTTGTATATTTCTTCAATTAGACATTCAATTACAATATGCTCGGATGCTCTCTTAGCCACCTTCTCAAGAAAGTATTTTGCCAAGTTCCAAGCTTGTGTGTACAGAAATATCGGAGATTTTCTTGTTTACCTACATACGCACGCACATACGGCGCTTCGCGCCAAATGTACGTTCAGCAGCGAGGTTAGCGTAACTAGACATGATGTAATTTTTATCTTGTTACTTCAATTGTTAGAGATTTAGCATGCCCGCCTTTGACATCATGGACATGCTATTAAATTTGCCCAACCACCACCCGTCCTAAAAAGTCCCTTCTATAAATAGAAGGGACTTAACAAGTGAGCAGCAAATGTGAATGATGTATGTTTTTGTAGAATTTTAGTTTGCACCTGGTGTCTGCATTTTGCAAAACTTTCAATGAAATTTGGTGAAAAGGTTGCCTTTCTGTGCATACTAATTCGGTTCACTACTTGCAAAGGTCCAGGGTCCCAGGAGGTTGACAAAAGTGAAAAGTGCAAACATTTTGATTTCACAGGTACAGAAGCCAACTCTTTACACTTGAACACCTCTTGGAAGGTCAGGGTCATATCAGTTATGTGAATCAGTCATGCACTTGCTGTTTCTAGTGCAATTTTTGTTGGCTCACGTGCGAAGCAAAAGTGAGTTTGTTTTGGGCCAGTGTTTCTAAACGTACCAATTTCAGTGACCTCTCACAAAGGTCAAGGTCACAGGATCAGGAAATATGTCAAAAATAGCTATATTTTGACATAATTTATTTTTTCTCAAATACTTTTCACAACTTCAACCCCAAACTTGGTACAAAGATACCTGATGATAAGACCTTTCTATGCATACTAATTTGGTTGATCCCTTGGAAAGGTCAAGGGTCAAAAGAGCTAGGAAAGAGGTGAAAAATAACCATATTTTGACAAATATGCGGGACACCCATCTCCTGTTCAAAGGAGTCGGAGAGGATGGAGCCCACACGGACATGAAACGGCTGGTTAGACAAAAACTTTTGAATAAAAATAGGCAAGTGCCCTTTAAAACCCATATCCAACAAGTCAGGCAGTATCATACTTCCAAGTAGTGTCATATGCCTTCTCAAGTTGGAAGAAAATTGCATAGACATGCTGCTTGTTGATAAAAGCATCTGGAATGAACGGCTCAGAGCAGACTAGATGGTCAGTTGTACTACGAAACTGCCGGAAACCGCACTGGAGGTCTGTAATGAGACCCTGTGACTCGAGATGCTACACCAGGCGGGCGTTAACAAGGCGTTCCATAGTTTTACATAAACATGATTATAGAGCAACTGGCCGGTAATTACCCGGGTCGGATGGATCTTTACCCAGCTTGGGGATGGGCACAATCACAGCCATGCATCAAGATGGTGTGAAATGACCAGTACCCAGATATGGTTAAAGGTCTTGAGAAGTACGAGAAGTGACTTCTCAGGCAGGTGTGTCAAAGGGGCATTCCTGACCTTTTTTAATGCTTCAGTTTGCAAAAAGCTTTTACTGGGATTCAGTATACACACCCACTTAGACAGTGACCACCCTATTGTCCCACCAAATGCTTTCTTTTTTCCGTTCAAAGCGAAAAGATGCCATCGGATTCTTGTGACTGAACGCATTAAAAGATTGCTTCTGATAGGCGATGGTAGCTGATGTCATAACTATTCTATACGACCTTAGGTCATCTGCATAATTATAACCAATCACAGACAAGATGGTGGATGAACCAGCGAAGAAAAAAAGAAAGTATCAGTCGACTCGCGCCAGCCGACAAGGAACTGAAGAGAAGAAAGAGAAAGAGAGACAAGATACCCCTAAGTAGAATTTACATCGGACGAGGGAATATAGAGCTTGGCTTGACCGCCCACCCGGAATTTGTCGCTTTCCTGCTATGTGAATCTGTAAGTAATCCGGCTAGGGTCTTTGTCGATCTTCCTATAGTTCCGCGAGCGCTAGTGATTTTCAGAATTCATGATCTTCAGTAGAATTTATCTCTTACTGATTTCACAAGATTTTAAACCTGTTATCATAAAGTTACGAGCTAGTTCATCAGATTTTTTGCTGCAAGGATCTGAAAACTAAGGTGTGTGTCAAAATTGCAGTGCCGACATCACTGGTCATGACACATTTTTGTCTGTGCGGGCTCTCATTCACTCGATTCACAAAGGTAGTGTTTCTGCTGCGATGGTGCATTCGTCATTTCCAAAATGCTTTCAGTTACGTAGACTTCGATGTGTGATATGTGAAATTGCAGTGCAGAAAGTGGGTATAAATACCACTGTTCTGTTTTGTGTTTCCGAGGGATAAAGGATCAAAGGTCAAACTAGGCACCGTGGACACTGGCTCAGTCACTTGGTGCGGAGACCGAGTCGAACAAGCCACGCCCCCAGCACGATCGTTACTAGTAGCAGGTCAAGCGGAACCCGCATTGATTTTGACAGCATGAAAGGTTTATTTTACATTCTCGTGGAAAATTATGTCAAAGGGACGCCGGAGAACATAAGTACATGTGTACACTGACATGTGTGTACGCCACTGACACCGATGAGCTCGAGGGTTCTGTCTTGTGACATAGGCTAGTAAATATGCACAAATTCAAAACGAGGCCGAAGCAGACGATAATCTGCACTCTCGGGTACACTGTTGAAAAACAACACACCCACCAAACGATGAATTTTGACATTTGGCATTGTATTTACATCATAAAGCTCTAAGTTAGTACACAAAGGACCCATATATAATACTGTCAGCAGTATCTGTTGCAGACAGTTTTCTGACTGTTGAGATGCTTGATCCTGGGGAAAATAACTTTAAGAGCTGATAATAAATAGTATCTAGTCCAGCAGCAGAGTCATTACATTTCTGCAAGGCTTGCTATAATTCTGATAATGTAAAAGGGGTATTACAGTCTTCAGAGTTATTCAATTTAAAATGACAACTACAAGTGATATACTATTGTTGTCTGAAACCTCCGGGTATTGGCAACGCTTTTTATCATGATGATTCCTTCAGGAACCATCGTGACGAAAAAAAGGCCACTGAGAGCCAAAGGCTTAATTTCTATAGTATGGTTGTAATCAAGAATGTGTAACCATTTGAAAACACACACTCTCATGGTGGACTAATCCGATGCAGTGGGATCCAGCGCCTTATGAATGGTGGTAATATGTGCACCCAGTTTCTTAACCCTGTTGCTGTCAGTGGATAGGGATTGTGTTTCTGAAATCTTTGTTAACTCATTCAGCCTGACGCACGTATTTCCCAAATTTTGGAGGCGTCATCTAACGACTATGCACCTGTTGCAGGAGATGGATTGACCTTGATAATTCAAGGGCAGTGCCAGGTTAGCTTGGCGCCAACAGGCGCCAAGCTAATCTGGCACTGCCCTTGAATTATCATGGTCGACCCATCTCCTGCTGTAGTGCACCAGGGCTGAATGGGTTAAACCAGCGCAAGAGCCCCACCTGTCCAAAGAACTTGGATATAAAGTGATGCCAGCAAAAGGCATAGATCCTCATGAGCCCTCGCAACTGCGAGGGCTCATGAGGATCTATGCCTCTTTGCAGGACTGGCGGTGAAGGGGTTAAATCATGGTGCCATTCTCCAAGAGAGAATTCCTCCATCATATAATGAACTGGGTGATGAGATGTAAGAAGTAGTAAGGCTGACTGTATACCCAGTAAGCAAAAGGTCCTCAGGCCCACGATGGTCACAGTGGGCCCGCGCATGGCTGTATGCAGGCCCACTGCAGCCGCTGTGGGCCCAAAGACGTTTTGCTACTGTGGTATAGTTTGGTGGTTTTACTTGAAAGTGTATGCACGGGACATAGACGACCCCGCCCTCCACGAGTCGCCTGCTGCCTTGCAGGCCTGGCGCTTGGCTGCGGAAAGGCTAAGGGAGGAAACCCCTGACATCAAAGCCCCCGTGTCTCCGGGGAAGGCTTTTGAGCCAGAGACTAGGACAAGGACAGTCTGATATAAAACCTACGACCCGAGGACCTCGATGCCATCGTCCCAGCTTGCTAGGCCATGGCAGATGAACCAAGGGTTTAAAGGGTGGGGCCAGTACTGCGCACACTGCACTCCACCAAAAAGCTCCACCGCGCAGGCTTTAGGAAACGTCCACGGACCATGACACTGACCATTCCAAGTCCTGTAGCGATGGGCGAGGGGCGAAACGGCAGGTGAAAGATGTCACTGGAAGCCGCAGTCTCAAACCTGCATGCAGGCTGTTCAGGATATTGGTCGCCTGATGTTGACCTGGGGATGACGTCACTCGGCACACCCTGAACGACCAAGCAGCCTTCTCTAGGGACAGCACTGCTTGCTCCACACGGAGAGGGGCCTAGAAAAGGTGGCCTAACCAAAGCTCGTCCCCTCGCAACCCCAGTTGGCTAGCCGCGGTCAACGGGCATCTTCTCCTGCGGTCAAAAAACAAGAAAAAATAACGGATCCACTCTCATGACGACAACGACCGGACTCAACGTAGCATGCTGGAACGTCCGAACCATGCTCGACAAAACAGACAGCGGACGCCCTGAACGTCGCTCCGCCCTCATTGCCCATGAATTGCGGATGTTAAACATCGACATCGCCGCGCTCAGCGAAGTACGTCTTCCGGACGAAGGCAGCCTCCAAGAACTTGGTGCTGGGTACACCCTCTATTGGTCAGGCAGGCCTGCATCAGAAAGACGGCTCTCAGGCGTGGGTTTCATGGTCAAGACATCCATTGCGACTAAGCTGGAAAACCTACCAACGGGCCACTCAGACCGCATCATGTCCATGCGCCTCCCACTGAGACACCAGCAACACGTCACCCTTCTCAGTGTGTACTCCCCAACCCTCCTGGCAGAGCCTGCTGAAAAGGACAAGTTTTACACTGACCTGCGCAGCCTCCTACAGAGTACCCCTGCAGACGACAAAGTCATCATCCTTGGCGACTTCAACGCCAGAGTGGGCCAGGACTCTGAAGCCTGGAAAGGAGTCCTCGGCAAGCATGGCGTGGGGAACTGCAATGACAATGGCCGCCTACTGTTGGAGTTCTGTGCGGAGCAGCAACTGGTCATCACCAACACTACTTTTCAGCAAAAGGACAGTCGAAAGACCACCTGGATGCATCCTCGCTCCAAACACTGGCACCTTATCGACTATGTCCTAGTGCGTCAGAGGGACCGCAGTGACGTCCTCCTCACCAGAGTGATGCCCAGCGCAGAGTGCCACACTGACCACCGCCTTGTCCGCTGCAAACTCAGGCTCCACTTCAAGCCAAAACCCAAGAAATGGGGGCCCCCCAAGAAAAAGCTTGATGTTGCCAGCCTTCAGCGTGACGATGTGAAAGCTGCCTTTCAGACAGATTTACAGCGCAGGCTCAAAGACACAGCGGACCCAGTAGACTCTTCCCCTGAAACACTTTGGGAACAACTGAAAACTGCTATTGCAAAATCCTCTGCAGAAGTCTTGGGTTTCGCCAGAAAGAAGAACAAAGACTGGTTTGACGAAAACGATGTAGAGATCCAGGAACACCTAGCAAAAAAAAGAGCCGCCCATCAGGCCCACCTAGCCCAGCCTTCCTGCCCTGTGAGGAAGTCTGCCTTCCGCCTCGTCTGCAGCAGTCTCCAGCGCAAGCTCAGAGATCTCCAGAATGAGTGGTGGACCAGACTTGCACAGAGGACCCAGCTTTGTGCTGACAATGGTGACTACAGAGGCTTCTACGAAGCACTGAAAGCAGTGTATGGCCCCAGGCACCTGGTACAAAGTCCCCTGCGAAGCGCGAATGGCCAGGCACTCCTCACAGATAATACCTCCATCTTGATCCGCTGGTCAGAATACTTTCAGAGCCTCTTCAGCGCTGAGCGCACTGTTCAAGAAGCAGTCGTCCTACAAATCCCACACCTCCCAGTAAAGGTTGAATTGGACGAACCGCCCACCGCTGAAGAGACCCTCACAGCCATCCACCAGCTCAAGAGTGGCAAAGCAGCAGGCATTGATGGAATACCGCCAGAGATCTGGAAACATGGAGGCCCAGCACTGCACAACAAGCTCCACGACCTCTTTCTCTGCTGCTGGGAGGAAGGAACACTACCAAAAGATCTCCGTGATGCAGTCGTTATCACCCTGTACAAGAACAAAGGCGAGAAGTCTGACTGTTCCAACTATCGGGGAATTACCCTGCTGTCCATTGCTGGGAAAATCCTTGCAAGGCTGCTCCTGAATCGGCTGGTACCTGCCATCGCTGAAGACCAACTCCCAGAGGGCCAGTGTGGCTTCAGAGCAAACAGGAGCACCACCGATATGGTCTTTGTGCTGAGACAGCTACAGGAGAAGTGCCGCAAGCAGAACAAAGGGCTGTACGTAACATTTGTCGACCTAACAAAAGCATTCGACACTGTGAGCAGGCAAGGCATGTGGCAGATCCTGGAGCGACTTGGCTGTCCCCCAAAGTTCCTCAACATGATTGTCCAGCTACACGAGGAGCAGCAAGGCCAGGTCAGACTCAACAATGACCTCTCAGAACCATTCCCTATTCTCAACGGCGTAAAGCAGGGCTGCGTGCTGGCACCGACCCTCTTCACCATCTTTTTTAGCATGATGTTGAAGCAGGCCACAGTGGACCTCGATGATGACGATGCAGTGTACATCAGGTATCGTCTCGATGGCAGCCTGTTCAACCTCAGACGACTGCAGGCCCACACGAAAACCCTAGACCAACTGATTCGTGAGCTGCTTTTTGCCGATGATGCTGCCCTCGTTGCACACACAGAGAGAGCCCTGCAGCGCATCACGTCTTGCTTTGCAGATGCTGCCCAGCTCTTTGGACTCGAGGTCAGTCTGAAAAAGACAGAGGTCCTCCATCAGCCGGCACCCAAGTCGGTGTATCGCCCTCCTCACATCACCATTGGCGAGTCTGAACTAAAGTCAGTGCACCAGTTTACTTACCTTGGCTGCATTATCACGTCGGACGCCAAGCTGGACAAGGAGCTTGACAGCAGGCTGGCAAAAGCGAACAGCGCTTTCGGGCGACTTTCCAAGCGGGTGTGGCACAATCGACAGCTGAAAACAGGCACCAAGATCAGCGTGTACAGAGCTGTGGTCCTCGCCACCCTGCTGTATGGTTCCGAGTCCTGGGCCCTCTACCGCAGCCAACTACGACTCCTCGAACGCTTCCACCAGCGCTGCCTGCGTACCATCCTGGGCATTCACTGGAGTGACTATGTCACCAACGTCGAGGTCCTTGAACAGGCTGAAACTGTGAGCATCGAGGCTTTGCTGCTGCGGACACAGCTCCGCTGGGCGGGGCATGTCTCCAGGATGGAGGATCATCGCCTACCAAAGATCACCCTGTTCGGCGAGCTTGCTACTGGACACCGTGACAGAGGGGCACCAAAGAAGAGATACAAAGACTGTCTCAAGAAGTCACTTAGTGCCTGCCAAATCGACCACCACCAGTGGTCTTCGCTTGCTGCGGACCGTGACACCTGGCGCTCCACCATTTACAAGGCAGCAGTCTCCTTTGAGGACTCTCACAGAGCTAGCCTTAAGGACAAGCGGCTCAGGAGAAAAAACAGAGATGCCGCAGCTCAGAACCCTGGCCATACCTTCCCCTGCAGCCACTGCGGTCGAACCTGCCTGTCTCGGATTGGCCTCCGCAGCCACGAACAAGCCTGCAGACGTCGTGGGCAACTCCTATAAAATCTTCGTTCGCGAAGTCAAGCCAAGAAGAAGACTATTCACAACTTCAAACCCAAACTTGCTACAGAGATACCTGATGGGAAGACCTTTCCATGCATACTACTTTGGTTGATCCCTTGGAAAGGTCATGGGTCACAATAGCTCAGGAAATAGGTCCCAAATAGCCATATTTTGACCCCCAAAAAGTTTTCTCAAATACTATTCACAACTTCAAACCCAAATTTGGTACAGAGATTCCTGATGGTAATGCCTATCTATGCATACTAATTTGGATGACTCCTCGGAAAAGTCAAGAGGCCAACAAATGTGTGTAAAATGCCAGTTTTGATAAAATGGTAGGTATTATCAACGTTTTCGCAAATACTTCAATAAAATTTGGCACAAAGTTAGCTAATAAGACCTTTCTATGCATACTAATTTAGTCGACTCATCGCAAAGGTCAAGGGTCACGGGGGTTGACATGTGTGAAAAATGCTTACATTTTGAGAAAACATGGATTTTCTGGTGCAGAAGCCAGCACCTTACTTATTGTCACAAAGATCACACATATGTAAATAGGTCATACACGTGAGCCATAATGGCTTTGCCGTTCTTGTTTCTTTAGCATCTCTGCAGTAACTTTCATTGTGATGTAGCACCTGTTTCTCACCTTCACAGGCAGGTAGATAACAACATTCTGAAGATTCTACGACAACGTAAGGTCGAGTGCTATCACTGGGAGGGGCCTGATGCAGAATACAAATGCAAGAAAGTCTCTGAGGATTATGAACAGGCAGCTACCAACTGGTTCATCAAGTGTAAGTACATCAGTAATTGCTTAGCCACGCCAAACATCACAGATGTCTGTTAGCTAGACAAGATGAAAAGGAGTGATATGATGAAGTGCTTTATGCTGTGGTCATTGATCAAGTCGCTTATTAAAACCTTTGTGCTGAATTATGCCATTCTATGCATAGACACGGTCACAAATGCCACCAACTCCACTAGTCTTCACATGCTGGCCATGCAAGTGTATGAACGCTAAAGTTGGTGCACGTTTTGCTTGCCTTGCTCGTCTCTTCTCTATAGCCCCTTCCAGTTGTGTACTGTTAACCCTTTTAGCCCTACGGATGCATTTCCCAAATTTTGGAAGTGTTACTTAATGACGATATACCAGTTGCAGGAGGTGGATTTACCATGATAATTCAAGGGTAGTGCCAGATTAGCTTGGCGCTTGAAGGTGCCAAGCTAATCTGGCACTACCCTTGAATTATCATGGTCAATCCATCTCCTGCTTAGGGCATTGGGGCTAAAAGGGTTAACAGAGTTTAAATTCCCGTATCATTGAAAATTCATACATTGTGCATGACTAGTAGTATATGAAATTAAAATACAATATCACTTGCATTTTCAGATGGCGACATTGGTGCCAATGGTAATGTGATCGACGCTTACATGAAACAGAAACATCGACTGATCTGGCAGAGACGCAACCCTGACAAACGGATCATGTGATTCATCTATGTCAAGACTGCTTTTCAGATGAAAATGTTATCTTTGTTAGCACCTTGCTAGACGATACCTTTTGTTTTTTAGAGAAATGACTTGTGAGACTGATTAAGTCACAGTGAACCTTTTTTTGCGGTTGTACTTGTTTTCAGATGTCGGAGCATACATTTCAAGTGTGACAGAAAGTGTGAAGAATGACTGTAAAAACAATACAAATAAAAGCTATGTTTGTGCAGTTTTTCTTTTGTTGTAATTTGTAGTAACTCTCATTTAAATAACATTACACACAACTTTGAAAGGAAAAAATGCAATATGTGTTTTTTATGCTCTGCTGACACACCTAATGAACATTCAGAGCAGTTTGGACTTGTATTTTACATAGACACACACACACATATATATATAATATATAGGGACGTAGCGGGCATGAGAAAAGTAGTCTGGCGGTTACCAGAGAAAGTCGGAAAGTTTTAAAACTATTTGAGGCACGATGGCGACCAGAAGCTTATTTATTTGATACTAAAATGTTAACTCTATTTTAAAGAAACAACATTCACATCCAAAGACAGACTTACCTATGATATGCTGATATTCGGAATCAAGAATTCGGAAATGTCACAAGTCTTTAAATGCTTCAAGTGGTCATGGGTAAAGCAATCAATTAGTAAACAAACTCGCCTTTCTGTAGTTAGCAGATCACATGTCAGAGTTGAAGATCGTTTGTTGTAGATGAGACTTGCAAAACAAAATTAAAGAAGAGATATAGTCCATGAAGAAATGTTCATCACAAAAGCTTTGCAAGAGTCAACTTTGATAGCAGACGTTTGTGTTGCACGGGATTTTTGAAGCACATTGGTTCTTGACACATCCAGCTCAGAAAATGTCCCAAAAACTGTTTGCCTGCATGCTGCAGAAGCCACAAAGAAGTTGGCAACACGAATCAAGTTGAGTGAGTCAGTTTTAGACATGTGGACGTGAAGTAGCATTAAATGCTTTAATCGAGCCTTGTGCATGCGTGATCTAAAAAAAGGTGTCTGCACATCGCACACCACTATGTGATGGCTTGATGTCACCAGCCGTATACCCTTATGACAATTCACAAGTCGGTCACGTTTTGTGTTAGCCGTCAGGTGTATTTCGGGCATGTTTAAGCCTTTATTGGCCAAGGGCTGCCTTCATCAGCGTGTTGACCCTTTTGTTTTTGTTGAGTAAACCTTTGTTGTTAGGTTTTTATGGTAGTTTGTTTTGTGGTTAATTTTGTATTGTTCAAGAAGATGTACTCTCACTCACACTATCACTTGAAAAGGCTAGTGGAGAGTGGTGGTGTTTATTTTCAAGTTGGGTCCATAGTTTTGATTGTTGGTGGGGCAATTCCGTGGTTGTCTGTGGTGTTTCTGGGTTCCGTCTAAACATTCGTAGCGCCCATTGATCATGTCGTAGGCGTACAAAGCTTTGCTGTATCAGCCCTCTTTAAAGTATATGAAGAGGTATTCTAGTCGTTTCCTTGCTCTCTTGTCTCTGCAAAGGCCCATGAAGTCGACCCATTCAAAGAATATCACAGGGTTCAGTTAAATGGAAAAGATGAATGCGGCTAGTAGGATTCTTTGAAACTGTGGGAGGTTTTTCGTCCACATGTATTTTCTTATTTTTTTCAGCCATTTGTGTGCTGGTGCTATGATTTCTTGGATGTCGCTCCATAGTTCAAAAGTCTGGCAGTTTTTCTGTTTCTGGTTCATTCTGTTTTTCTTTCCCCGTTGTTTGAGGGGACTTTGTATTGGTTGCGGTGTGGCGCGTAGGAATAAGAGATTTCCAATGCCAGTTGGTTTCTTATTGGGAGGTTGTTCTGCTTCGTTTAATGTGTCATGAGGCTGTTTCCGTTTGGAGTCGGCGTGTGGCTTTTAATTTGATTGAGCTAGTGGTACCTCATGTCCTTCTTTCTGCTTTTTACCACTGCTAAATTGGTGGAGCTAGTGGTGCAGAAGTCTGTTGTGTTGATGCACTTAAGCCAGTAGCTTTCGTACTTGGGCCGGCGATTTTGACACTTTTCTGTTTACCAGCCACTGCTAAGTGGTGCACTGTAAAATGTTGCCATTTTTGGTAAACATAAATACACTTGCGAAATTTTGACACCACGACAGGTTTGCTCTCTCTCTTTTGGTCCAAAAGTACTCCGGCAGGCGCCGGAGCGGCCCGCTACCTCCATGATATATATATACAGTAATTTTTGGCTCAGGTGTGACAGCAAAAGTGAGTCTGTGTAAGGGTTATCCGTCTGGTGTCCAGGGTAAATTTTAACATTGGCATTTTCTCGGAGACTATTCAAGCCTCGGACTTCAAACTTGGCCCCAGGGTACTTTGTGGTAAAACCTTTCTAAACATACCAATTTCAGCGACTTCTCACAAAGCTTAAGGCCATGGGTGGGGGGGAGGCCATATTTGGACATAAATTGTTTCTCCACAAATACTGTTTTCAACTTCAAACCTTAACTTGGTACAGAGATGTCTGACGGTAAGACCTTTCTATGCATACTAATTTTCATGATCACCCGGAAAGTTCAAGGGTCACAGGTCAGTGTGTGAAAAATGAGTTTTTGATAGAATTTATAGTTTTAATAAACATTTTGGCCAACTTTTCAATTAGATTTGGCACAAAAGTAGCTGATGATAAGACCTTCCTATGCATACTAATTTAGTCATCCCCTCGCAAAGGTCAAGGGTCATGGTGGTCCAGAAAGGGGTTCAATATGGCTATATTTTGACAAAAACTTTTTTTTCTCAAATACTGTTTTCATCTTCAAGCCCAAACTTGGTATAGACATGCCCTATGATCTTCTTCTTCTTCTTCTTTTCGTTCGCAGTGGGCTATACGGTCAGTCCAGACCCGGCGATGAATGACGTCGTTTTCTCCAGGTCTTCTCGACTGCCGTAGAGTTTGGTCTACAGTGGAGTTGGCGACGGCCACACTTCTTTTCTTTCATCGTCCAGTAGGGGGCATCTCTGGAGAATATGTTCCGCTGTTTGGTCTTCCTGACCACAGGCGCAGGTTGGTGATGGCGCCAGCTTGAGCTTTCTGTTCATGTGAGCATTCAGTCTGTTGTGGCCGGTACGCAGTCTGATCAGGACGACTTGCTGCTCTCTGGTCAATGTGTGGTAGTCGTCTCTGTTTGACCTCGGCCTCATCAATGCTTTGATGATTGTCTTTTGCTCACTATAGCTGAGGCTGTTTTCTTGTTGATCTTTTGTGGCTCCTTTCGCCAGCTCGTCTGCCCTTTCATTTCCTGGTACCCCACAGTGGGCTGGTATCCACTGGAGAACAACTCTTCTGGTTTGTCTGACCTTCTGCAAAGCTCTGGTCAGCTGGGGGAGTTTGTCATTCTCGAGGGCCTGGAGGACTGAAAGGGCATCGGAGAAGAAGACAACTTGATAGCATGGTTCTGTAGAATTCTGAACCATGGAGGCGGCCTGCATAAGTGCTTCAGTTTCTGCTTTGTAGTTTGTGCAGTGTTTGCCGGTGGCTACACTGGATGTGGCTGTATGTCCCCCTGGGAACTGGATCAGGATGCCAGCACCTCCATTGGAAATGGCATTTGTTGCTGATCCATCAGTGTAGATGAGGATCCATGCCTCCTTTGGGTACTGTTCGTCGATCAGGGCTAGGGTGAGTGCCCGTCGAACGGTGTCATCCTGACTGTCTCCTGAGGCAGCATGTGGGACACTGGTGCAGATCTGGATGTCTGGTTTGTCCACTGCCCAAGGGTTTTCCATTTCTTTTGTGATCAGAGGTAGAGTGCTCTGTGGAAGGACTTCCCTGTACTGTCGAGAAAGTCGCATGCTCTCATGGACAAAGCTGCTTCTTTTGAGCCGGTTCTTGGTGAAGTTGCTTAGTCTGTGCTTCATGGGGTGGTCGGGCAAGCACCTGAGCTTCTCCGCCTGTACCATGGTTTTGGCTTCTCTCCTCTGGCTGAGAGGTTGGATTGTGGTCAGCTTCTCCATTTCCTTGATTGGTGTGGATTTCATTGCACCAGTGATGAGTCGAAGAGCCTGGTTTTGCACTCGGTCAAGGGTCTGCAGGTTCGTCTTTGCTGAGGTTGACCACACTGTGGAGCCGTACTTGAGGTGGGGCCTGACTGTTCCCTGGTATATTGTCTTCAGTATCTTCTCGTTCGCTCCCCAGGTGGTGCCTGCCAGTTTCCTGAGTATGGCCAGCTTGCGCCGGGCCTTCCCCTCTGCCTGTGCAATGTGTGGTTTCCAGGTCTGACGTCTGTCGAAGGTGACACCAAGGTAGGTAGCTTCTTCATCCTCTCTCAGAGGGGTTCCACCAAGCTTGATGGTTCCGGCTTTCTGCTTTGGGGACAGTGTGAAGAGGGTGGTGGAGGATTTTTCCTTGTTGACAGAGATGCACCAGTCTTCTGCCCATACCCCCACCGGGTCTGCCCTAGGGGACCTTGGTGGGGTTGTCTCCTTTTTAGTTCCTAGGGTCACCTTGTCTAACCCCTGCAAGGTGGGTTCTACTCTTTTGGGGGTTTGTATTTCTGTCTTTCTGGTCCATTCATCTGTATTTTTCTTTTGAAATTCTCCCTCCTGTCTGCGCTTCTTGCAGTTCTTTTCTTCATTTAGCGCAGGCACGTCCTGAGAAGGCCTTTGTCGCTTGCAGGACGTAAAGCAATCTATACTCACTCACTCACTCTTCTGCCCATGCGTTCAGCTTATCTGCCGCTAGCTGCATTCTGTAGGTGGCAGTACTTGCATGTTCCTCCTTGCACCAGATCACAAGGTCATCTGCGTATAGGGCAGCTTTGATTCCCTTGGGCATCTCAGACACCAGATTGTCGATGAAGATAAGGAAGAGGGTAGGTGAGAGGACTCTGCCTTGCGGGACGCCATGACGAAGGAGGAATTTGTTGCTTTTGGTCTGGTCGACGCTGACTCTTGCCCTGCAGTTGAAGAGGTAGGAGCGTATCCACTGGAACATGTTACTGGCCTTTTCTCAGCAGTTTGACAAGCAGCCCATCTTTCCAGACCTTGTCAAAAGCCTTCTGAAGATCAATCCAGGTTACAAAGACCAGCTTCTGCTCCTGGAAGGCATCTTCAACTTCCTGCGCCAAGTAAGTGACCTGGTCTTCGGTGCTGCGGAACTGTCGGAAGCCAGCTTGTTCAGGGGCGAGAAGGTTCCTGGATTCCAGGTAACACCTGAGGCGCTCGTTCACAATTCTCTCTAAGGTCTTCACAACACAGCTGGTGGCCTTCTTTGGATCCTTCCCATTCTTTAGAATGGGGATCATGATCGCTTCTCGCCAGAGTTGTGGTAGCGATCCTTGCCAGCTCCTGTTGAAGACCTCAAGTAGCTTGTTTTCTGCTGCACTACCAAGGTGGGTTAGCATCTCGTTGGTGATGCCATCTGGACCAGGAGACTTCTTCGCCTTCAACTTTTGGAGAGCTATATGAAGCTCTTTGTGTGTAAGTGGTTGATTCATGGCGTCTGCTGTTGCTTGTTTGGCAGGTCTCTCTCTTTGCTCTCTTCTTGCTTCTCTCTGCTTTTTGGGGCTAATTCCCCACCCGGGTCTGCCCTGGGGGACTTGGGTGGGGTTAGGTATTTTTTAGTTCCCAGGGTCACCCTGGTCAGCCCCACAGGGTGGGTTTTTCTCTCTATTCTGGGGCATGTGTTTCTGTCTACCCTTTGTCCATTCACCTGTATTTGCCTTTTTAAAACTCTCCCTACTGTCTGCACTGCCTGTAGCTCTTGATATTGGATGTGTGTTGCTAAATGGTCTTGGCTTTATTTAGGCCCCATGTGTTCGGTTTATTTAATGTATTTGACCGGCTGGCGACATACATTCAATGTTCTGTTTAGTTTTTTTTTTCACAAGCAGTGCAGGCACGTCCTGAGAAAGCCTTGTTGCTGTCGGGACGTTAAGCAATGTACAATCAATCAATTTTTGGGGCTAACATGGAGATTGCTCTCAGCTGCATAGCTTTCAGCAAATTGGTTGGCAGCATGCTTTCCTGTTAGTATCTTCCCATTTTCTTCTAAGGTGATGTTTCCTTTGCTCGTGTTCTCATCGAACAACTGCTTGGTCAGTTTCCAGAGCTTTCTGCCGTCCTTCTCTAGGTTCAAGGAGCTTGTTTTCTCTTGCCAGCTCCTGCGTCTTGCCTGTAGCTTCTTCTTGAGAAATTTGGCTTTGGCTTCCTGGAGGCGGATGCTGTTTGCCTGTGATGGGTTAACTTCTGCTTCCCTTCTGGCATCTGCTAGATCATCATCCAGTTCCTGCAGTTCATTGCTCCAGTAGGGCTTATAGTCTTTTCTAGCACCTCTGGGTATGGACTCACGCGCTGCTCTGAGGATGCTCATGTTGAGGTCCTTCACCACCATGTTGATGTCTCGACCTTCGATTCGAATGTCTTTGGTGAGTTCGCTGGTGCGGTGTCTAAAGAGGAACCAGTTCGCTCTTTTGTAGTTCCACCGTGGGAAGGTTGCATCAGCGCAGGACTCCATGCCCAAGGTAAAAAAGACTGGCCGATGGTCACTTCCACCTAGCTGTTCTCCGACCTCTCTGCTGGCTTGCTTGTGCATGTCTTCTGTGCAGAAGGCTAGGTCAGGAGTCGATGTAGTGTGCCATCTTCTGGAGTAGAACGTGGGGCAGTCAATGGGACTGTTTAACAGAATGAGATCGTTGTCATCCTGCCAGTTCTCCACCTCTTCTCCTCTCCGATCTAAGTGGTCGTATCCCCAACTTTGTGAGTGACTGTTGAAGTCGCCCACCACAATGAAGTTGGAGGCCTTAGTGGGGATCGTGTCAAGGGTGAGCGGTCTGTCGTTGGGGCAGTAGAAGTTGACCAGCTGGAAATCTGCTGTCTTCGTCTGGATCCGAATCACTTGGTACTCGGAGTTCTCCATGTGAGTGTCGATCAAACAGGCGTTGATGTTGTTCCTGATCAGGGTCAGGATTCCTCCCTTGCTTCGATCTGTTCTGTCGGACCTGAAGCACTGGTAGCCTCTCACTTTGAAGGACTTTTGGGGTGTCAAGTGCGTCTCCTGAATACAGCAGATGTTGATGTTCTTCTCATGCTCCAACTCGGTCTTCTTGTTCAGAATGCTTTCTGCGTTCCAGTGCATGACCTGAAAAGGTCGCTGCTGACTGGGATCGTGTTCTTCCTGGTTGTGGTGGTGCCAGTAGCTCTCCTCCCCCGTCCCCTGGCACGACAAGACGGGCGGGAGGGACCTCCAGTAGCTGAGGCTGGGTCCCTTAGAGGCATGGGACCCGACGCTGCTCCACCCTGGAGGGTCCTCAGTGGGCGAGCGCCATTATCGTCAATGGTAGTTGGCCGTATAGTGATGGTTGCGGGTTTGAGTGGATCCATGGTTTATCAGAATGCGCCGTGCGGCCTGGGTCCTCCGTCTTCAGCATTCGAGGTTTCTGTCGGGGTTACCTCACCCTTAGCTCCTGGTATACGACCTTCCCTGGGAACACAGGGTGGCTAGAGCTTTATGCGGCTCTTGATCGCATGATAAACCCGTCGTTGGACACATGGGGAATTTCAGTGGAGGTACAGTGCCACCTGCTACCCCGCCCCGTCCTGGTAAGCTCATCGCCATTTGGTCCGCGACTGCTTGCGCAGCTAACCTCCATATCTGAAGGCCGTTCCCCTATCCGCCACCGGCGGGGACGCGCTAGGTTGGGGATGGTCGCCCCACTGAAAATCCCACACTGGGTTAAGGAAGTTCGGCATGTCCTAGATGCCCTATGATAAGGCCTTCCTATGCATACTAATTTCGATGGCCCTTTGGAAAGGTCAAAACTCACAGGGGGTCAGCTGTTAATTGGTAGTCCTAGTCGTAGTATCACAATCACGCCAGAAGCACTCGCGCAGGGTTCTTGTAAAGAAACTTCACTCAGCTGCAACTTGTCACTCGTGGCACAAAGTTGTAGACTACACTGGATTAACAGTTCCAACAGTATTTTATTCACACGATGCACTCTCGGCACAATGCGTCCACAAATGCATGCACACATTGGTATACTGTTAGTCCACAAGCTAGGAAGGTCTACCGTGCACCCCCCCCCCCCCCCCCCCCCCCCCCCCGTACTCAATAAGATGGGTTTCAAAGTGTTCCTTAGTATGTCCTGAGATGTTTAAGCCATGTTCCCCGAAAATCCTTAGGAACACACCAGAGATTTAGCCGATGGCGCAAGGGTATCCCCATTCATGCTCTTCGCAGGTGCTAAAATGAGAAACATTTTCCTCTAAATAAATCGGAATTTATTCCAGAAGCCCAAATCGGGCAATATTATGTCAAGGCACACCTGCATTCTCTGCAAAAACTCCCCACCCGGGTCTGCCCTGGGGGACTTGGGTGGGGTTAGGTATTTTTTAGTTCCCAGGGTCACCCTGGTCAGCCCCACAGGGTGGGTTTTCTCTCTATTCTGGGGCATGCGTTTCTGTCTACCCATTGTCCATTCACCTGTATTTGCCTTTTTAAAACTCTCCCTACTGTCTGCACTGCCTGTAGCTCTTGATATTGGATGTGTGTTGCTAAATGGCCTTAGCTTTATTTAGGCCCCATGTTGTAGGTTTATTTAACGTATTTGGCCGGCTGGCGACATACATTCAATTTTCTGTTTAGTTTTTTTTCACAAGCAGTGCAGGCACGTCCTGAGAAAGCCTTGTTGCTGTCGGGACGTTAAGCAATGTACAATCAATCAATCAACCTCTGCAAAAAATAGAATGAAAAAAATATTGAATCTCTGGCTCACAGTGAAGGTATTTGTGCACCCAGTAAACGACCACTTCCGCGAAATCGCAAAAAAAGACAAAAATAATGTGTCAGATGCCTTCAGACATTTTCTATAGCACTGACTGTCCATTTTCAGGTTTACATCAGTAAAACAGGATGTCACAATTATTATAAACTTGACTAGGTGATGCTGTGATCACTGTGAGTGCCACAGTGGTTGATTTTGTATCCCTAACCCCAAGTTGTAAAAATACACAAAATTAATTAGAAAAAAATTGCTTAAGTTATTGCATTTTATTTTGACCTCTCTTTACCTATTAAGTTTCAATAATGTGAGCATAAAGTGCAAGAAAATAAGGAAAGTCGGCATCCTTTACGGTACATTCGTGGTGAATGATAACTTTTTCCCATTTAAAATTGCCGAATTGGGAAACGTACGTTGTTTCCGGTGCCCTCAGAAATTTTGTATACAACCGATAGGTCTTTGTTAGGTTTTATTGGTTAGGATAGAGTACCACAGTTACTCCCAACCTGATTTTGTGATTCTATGATGCATTTAGGGGCCACTGGCTGAATCTACTGCCCTACCCCCATTTTACCAGTACGCAAAGTAACGCAAAATAATCATAAAAATTGCTTACGTCATACTCCTCTGTTTAAATATTTTTTTGTTGCCAGTTTTTTTTTTTTAAAGTATGCATATTGAGCATACAAAGTTGTGATCATTTCATTAATTTCAATGTAACCCACCAATTTAATTGTAACTATTTTTAACTGGCTGGTCTTTTAGGTGATATTTTACCTAGCGTAAGGCGGGTCTAGTAAGGTCTCCCCTTTGCCTTTGATTTATTTTCATCTAGAAATGTGTAAATATGAATGCGTAATAAAGTTTCATGGTTCCTAATAGCCAAAACAATGTTATCAAAAATACTTAGTTTCTACATGTCGACCACGAGATCTCCACTTCCACCTTCTGCAACGTTCAATTTTTTATGGCCGTCTTTAAATCTTATATTGTTCTGGCTGCCAATAAGTTAGCTGTCAAGAGCTAGGCAGCATGTTTTCAGAGTTTGGTGTATAGGGGCGTGTCTTCTGGTCAGAACTGCCAGCAGACCGCTTCTCTGTGTATGGACATGTTTGGAGAATGTGCTAAGGAGACTGATTTTCTACGCCAAATTCGCATAGGGCTGTTTCCGCATGACCCATTCTCACGAGGTGAGTCCAGCAGGGTCCTTACAGTCTGTGAACATTTGTGAAAGTTTTTAAAAAATGACAAGACTTTTTCATGGCCCTGGAAAGTCTGTCAATTTCAGTCCTTTTCCTTAAAGTCTGTGAAAGTTTGTAAAAAATTACAACGTGCTGGCAGACTTTTGTCTACTTCTTTTTTTTTTTTCTCCCCCAATTTGTGACTATTTCATTGCAAACGATCATGCTGACGCTTGTTGCAAGTGATCTATATTTAGCTCTGATAATAAAGTGACTGCATGGCCTTTCTGCCGAACATTCTGATTGGTTGTTTATGCTTCTACCAAAGTCCGCCATTCGCTAAGCGTTCTTTTATTTGCATTAGGCACGGAAGCTTTAAATAATTGCTGATACAGAGTGTGTAAACCTTCAGGCTTCATTTTGGGTTTGTGAAACGTTCCTGCATTTCTGTATGGACCCAGTCCAGACTAATCAGTGCGTAGATGAAAGATGGTGGCCTGGCTCTCCCTGTTCAGCTTGTTGATGTCATCTGCCCACGGGCTGCAGCCGCCATTCTGCTTGCCAATCACTTTGTTGTTGTAGTGTCTCCATTCCCAGCTAGTCCAGAATGCACTGGAATCCACTGCAGCACTATTTTGTGGACAGGGCATCCAGTCTATCTTGAAGCTTCCTGGTGAGATCGGTGGATCAAGCTGCTGCCTTTCCCTAGCTAGTGCTCTGCTGCTGTGTTGAGCACCTGCAGATCTGTACGATAGTTGGAGCTGCTGCCACCAGCTGGTAAGGCGAGGGAGGTAGTAGTGCGGTCTGCACAACAGATGTACACGCCACTTCCTTCATTCCGCATGGCATCTTGTGTGGTATCACAGCTGCTGTGAGGGTAGCGCTTGTGCACAACCTCCAGCAAGATGGCTTTGTGCAGTGCCGCGACCTTTGACAAAGAGTCCTGGAACATTATGTTGTCTTGAAGGCTCTTTCGAGATGTCCAGGTATCTGAAGGGAGCTGTTCACACATCTTTGGGCTTGGTTCCAGGACGTCAGTGTTAGCCCTTTGCAGGACCTTCAGTTGGCGGTTCAGATTTGGGCAGTTCAGATTTGGACATTTCTGACGGTTCTTGGTCTGCTCCTGTAGTCTCCCATGCTGTCGGTGTTTAGTAAGTTTCTTCATCGTGTGTGCTGTTCTGCATTCCAGTGGCTCCAATGTCCTCTATTTCCTAAATTGGGGTGCTCCAGATGGCTCTAAGAATGTCACTGCATCATGAGAATGACCCATGTTCTGCATCTCGTCAAGCCTGGCTTTTTGGGTTTTGCAGGCAGTGTTTCATGTTGTCGATGTATCTTGGTACCGCACAACTGGTCTGACCGAGCAGGTGTTTGCTTGTGCCAGGATGCTGTAATTTGCACCAATGTGGTCCCCACCAGTTTCTTCATCAAAGACTTTTTAAAATTTTTGCAGCTCTAGCTTCCATGGATTCAATGTGAGGCCTCCACGTGAATCCAGTAATTTATTTGTTGCCAGTAAAGTTGGCCTGTCTGTCTTTGGTACTCGAAGGTCTCCAGTTTTGAGGCGACCTCTTCCGTCTGATTGAAAGAGATGGTCTAGCTCAGTTTGAGTGGCCTCTTTCAGTCCAGCTGCTGACTCTATTGGCAGCATCCAGGATTCTGGAGGATGCTATTTCTTTATGTTCTGCTGCGCTCCACACTGCAAAGTCATCCGCATGGAGGATGTTCGAGATGAACCTTGGTACTGTTGTACTGATGTCATTAATGTAGACGAAAAACAGCATCAGACACAACATCTCCTTGAGGTACACCTTCCCCGAGTTTGACAAGAGTGCTGAATGTGCAGACGATAGAAGCTTCAGCGGCAGCCCCTGTTAAGCATGCCTTAAATAAAAAGAATTACAATTAAATTGATGGGTCACATTGAAATTAATGAAATGATCACACACGTTTATGCTCAATATGCATATTTTGTTAAGAAAACTGGCAACAAACATATTTAATCAGAGGAGCAATTGTTATGATCATTTTTTGTTCTTTTGCGTACAGGTAAAATGGGGGTAGGGCAGCAGATTCAGCCACTGTGGCCCCTAAATGCATCACAGCATCATAAAATCAGGTTGGGAGTAACTGTGGTACTCTTTCCTAAACAATAAAACCTAAAAAAGACCTATCAGTTGTATACAAAATTTCTGAGGGCATCAGAAACAACGTACGTTTCCCAATTCGGCAATTTTAAATGGGAAAAAGCTATCATTCACCATGAACATACCGTAAAGGATGCTGACTTTCCTTATTTTCTTGCACTTTATGCTCACATTATTGAAACTTAATAGGTAAAGAGAGGTCAAAATAAAATGCAATAACTTAAGCAATTTTTTCTAATTAATTTTGTGTATTTTTACAACTTGGGGGTAGGGATACAAAATCAACCACTGTGGCACTCACAGTGATCACAGCATCACCTAGTCAAGTTTATAATAATTGTGACATCCTGTTTTAATGATGTAAACCTGAAAATGGACTGTCAGTGCTATAGAAAATGTCTGAAGGAATCTGACACATTATTTTTGTCTTTTTTTGCGATTTCGCGGGAAATGGTCGTTTACTGGGTACACAAATACCTTCACTGTGAGCCAGAGATTCAATATTTTTTCATTCTGTTTTTTGCAGAGGATGCAGAAGGTGTGCCTTGACATAATATTGCCTGATTTGGGTTTCTGGAATGAATTCTGATTTATTTAGAGGAAAATGTTTCTCAACCTCATTTTAGCACCTGCGAAGAGCGTGAATGGGGGTACCCTTGCGCCATCGGCTATATCTCTGGTGTGTTCCTAAGGATTTTCGGGGAACATGGCTTAAACATCTCAGGACATACTAAGGAACACTTTGAAACCCATCTTATTGAGTACTGGGGGGGGGGGGGGGGGGGGGGGGGGTGCACGGTAGATCTTCCTAGCTTATGGACTATGTCTCGTACAATGCATCCGCAGTTTTGATACAATGCACACACATATTTCCTAATACGCTCTTTATACAGTTAGAGATTTCCAGAACAATCCAGCAAATTACACAACCAATCAGAAAAGAAACTTGACCCAGGCATAACCTACTTCGGGCGCTTCGTTTCCAAACGAGGTGGTAGGGAGATCCGTCTCCCTACCATCATCCTGACGTTTGGCACCCCCACCGCTCCTACTACCATCTGGGAAGGTTACTACTCCCTAAAAGTGAAAAAGTACATCCTTCTCCGGTGCCTTAAGTGCCAAAAAGTATGGCCATGGGCGGAAGACTCTATGCGCCCGCTGCACTAAGCCCGGACACTGCCGAGTCCTGCACAGCCATCCCCCTGTGTGTGAATTGCCAGGGACAAGAATTGCCCTCGTTGGATATCCGAGTGCAGGATTCAGCAGGTGCGTGTGGAGAAGGGGCTGTCCTTTGCGGACGCCCAAAAAACTGGTTGAAAGCCCTGGTGCAGCTGAAGCTGCCCCAACCTCTAACACCTCTGTGTATACTTTCAGTGCTGCGGTGGCAGGCAAACGCCCCACCAAAGACTTCTCTTGTCAAACCCCAACTTCTTGGTTGGGGGCGGAGCCTCGGCTCCTCTCGCCCCTGGAAAGTAACCCTCCTCCGGTGGTGATGAGCCAGGGAACGCAGAGGACGGACGGAACCGGTCCGGTGGCACCGCCTTCTGCTGCCCCTAAGCCTCAGCCCCCACCCAAGCCTTTCAATCTTACTACAAAGGCTTCTGGCTCTGGTCAGCCTTCAAAGGCTGCCAACTCTGGCGGCAGGAACGCTGCCCCGACCCAGAAGTCTAAGAAAGTTACGGGACCGATGTCCGATGTCCCCCTTTAAAATAAATATGCTGCATTGGAGGAGCAAATGGAGGGAGTGGAAGTTGTTGTAGCTGGTACTGCGGCAGCTCCTCTCCCCTCATCTCCGAGGAACCAGAGGAGGCCCGGGAGTCGACCCCCCTGTTTCTTCGACTCCTTCCAAAGCACAGGAAAAGGGGGGAAGGAACTCTTCTCCTCCACATAAAACCTAATCATGTACTCTCTGCTTCTCACACCAACTTTGAAGAATTACGCCTTCTAGTCAAGTCCCATAACCCCTCAGTAATATCTCTTCAGGAGACTTACCTGAAGACTTCTGACCCTGCCTCCTTTAATGGTTTTAATGCTATCCATAAAGGCTCTGATTCGGAGAGACGCTCGGGTGGAGTGGCTCTTCTCATTAGCAACCAGTTTTTATGTAGCCCCCGTTAGTGTTGACACCTGTCTTCAGGCTGTGGCAGCTCGGGTTACCTTGCAGAAGACCATAACCATTTGCAGTATTTACTTGCCACCATCCCTGCGGGTCTGTAGTAATGATATTTTTAACTTAGTAGATCAGCTGCCCCCTCCTCCCTTTATTTTCATGGGAGATTTTGACGGTCACGCTCACCTGTGGGGTAGTGACCACTATGATGGCAGAGGTCAGATGTTAGAAGATGTTTTTTCTCAACTTAATCTATGTGTTTTTAATGATGGCTCACCTACCTACTCTATCTCAGGTTCAGGATCTAGTTCTGTTCTAGACCTCACTGTGTGTGATCCTTCTCTCTTGCTGGACTTTGGAAGGTTCACGACGACCTGTGTGGTAGTGACCACTTACCAGTAGTCCTGTCATCGGTCAGCTGTGGGGAGGATCCACCGGTGGGGCATGGGAATCTCAAAAAAGCTAACTGGTCTCTGTTCGCCTCCCTCTGTCAGTCTCGTATTACAGAGGAGGTGGTCATGTCAGCTGAAGAACCTGTTTCTTCTTTTACTACTATTTTGTTGGACGTAGCGGGTGAAACCATCCCTAAAACTTCCGCATCAGTCCCTCGGAATCCGAGAGTACCATGGTTCCCAAAAAGCGCGCAAATCTGCTCAGCGACGTGCTTTCCGTAATCCGTTGCAAGTGAATATTTTAACCTTTAAAAGACAGAGGGCGAAAGCCCGTTACATTTTTAAACGTGAACGCCGTGCTTCCTGGAGGCGCTTCGTCTCATCTTTAACTTCTCGGACTCCGTCCCAGAAAGTCTGGAAGGCTGTTCGAAAAATAAGGGGCAGGGGTGGCTCGGCTTCTGTCGGCCATCTTAGAGATGGTGCCAGCTTGGTCACAGATAAAAAGCTGTGGCCAATTTGCTTGCCTCCACCAATGCCCATAATTCTTCAACCGAGCATTATTCACCCTTCTTCCAGAGAGAGAAGGAGAAGCGAGAGTCTCGTCATTGTGATTTTAAGTCCGATAACTCGGAAGACTATAATGCCCCTTTTACATTATCAGAATTGCATGCAGAAATGTAATGACTGCTGCTGGCCTAGATACCATCTACTATCAATTCCTAATGCATCTGCCTGAGAGGTCACTCCTTGTACTTCTCAAGGCCTTTAACCATATCTGGAGAACTGGCCATTTTCCGCCGTCTTGGCACCATGTTAATGGTTGTACCGATCCCCAAGCCAGGTAAGGATCCTTCCGACCCGGGCAACTACCGGCCTATCGCTTTGACATCATGTTTATGTAAAACTATGGAGCGCCTGGTCAACGCCCGCCTGGTGTGGCATCTTGAGTCACAGGGTCTCATCACAGACCTCCAGTGCGGTTTCTGGCGCTTCCGTAGTACAACTGACCATTTAGTCCGCTTTGAATCATTTATCAGGGGGTGTAGAGTGTTCATGGAGAAGTAGTACCTTTGACTTTTCAGCCAGCAGCGCCTCTTGGGGCAGGCGGGAGCACTGGTCTTCACATGGCACTCAACTCTCACAGCTGGCTCCAGGTCCTTTACCTAGCCACACCCCGGTAACCGCTTCTGCTGGCGGGCGAAACGTTGTGAGGGGCTGACGCGTCTCTCAGTCAGTTGAAATACTTGGAGAGGAGACGGGCGCCGCCAAGTTCGCCTAAGCCCATTGAAAGGACTGATGGACAAGCAACAGAATAAGAATAACATGCCGGATCGGTCGGGGCCCGGATCACCAACGACCGCGCACCCCATTGGATGTCTCCAGGGTGGGGGCGACAAGTGTGTTACTGGAACCAAACCCACCATCAAGCTGCCCACGCAAGGAATAACTATCGGAACTTGGAACGTTCGCACACTCTACCAGTGCGGCAAAGTGAAGGAACTCACCCACGAGTTGAAGCGCTATCGCTGGGACATTGTAGGACTTGCAGAAGTTCGATGGACAGGCTTCGGAGAAACAACAACAGATGAAGGCCATAAAATCTGGTTCAGCGGAAAAGAAACCAAGCACGAACATGGCGTTGCTTTTATCGTAAGGAAAGAGGTGGCTGGAACTGTCATCAGCTGCACCCCCGTGTCAAGCAGACTAATCTCCATCCGCATCTCCGCCCGACCGCACAACATCACTATCATACAAGTATACGCTCCAACAGCAGATCATGATGATGAAGAATTAGAAGAATTTTACGAACAACTGGACAACATCATCAAGAAAACACCTAAGAAAGACATTCTGACTGTCCTCGGTGACTGGAATGCAAAGATCGGCCCTGACGCCTACCAACAATGGGCAGGAACAGCTGGCAAGTTTGGCCTTGGAGAAACAAACGACAGAGGCCTGCGACTTTTAGAGTTCGCAGAGAGTCACCGTCTCACCGTTGCTAATACCCTCCATCCACACAAGAAGTCAAGAACAGTGACATGGCAATCGCCAGGAGGCCTGGTCCATAACCAGATTGACTTCATCTTGCTGCCTCGACGATTCAAATCCAGCGTTAACAAAGCACAAACGAGGTCCTTTCCTGGTGCTGATATTGGCAGCGACCACAACCTCGTCCTTACTAGCCTCAAGTTGAAGCTGGCATTGAAACGAGATAGCAAGAACCCTCGCATCAGATTCGACCTCCAGAAGCTAAAAGACCCGGAAGTAGAAGAGCTCTTCCAAGCCCAGGTGGGAGGCAGATTTGCAGCCTTGGCTACTTTGGACTGCGATGTAGACACCCTTGCTGGAAATATAAAAGAGGTGTTACTTTCTACAGCAGAAGAAGTGCTGGGGAAGCAGAGGAAGCGCAAACAGCCCTGGGTCACCGATGACATCCTCGATCTCTGTGATGAGAGGAGAGCCTGGAAGAAAAAGCACATCAGCAAACAAGTACAGACTTGTCAACAAGAAGATCAGGAAGAGGATGAAAGAAGCCAAAGAAGATTGGATTGAAGACCAGTGTTGTAGCGTGGAAGAGGGCATGGCAAACGGCAACAGCAAGAAGGCTTATGAAACGCTAAGGACCCTCACCAAGACTCAACAGCGAACAGCCACAGTCATCGAAGACAGCAGCGGCCAACTCCTTACGGAAAACACTGCTGTACTAAACAGATGGACTGAGTACTGCCGAGACTTGTATAACTACAAGGCTGAGCCAGACACCAGCATCCTCCAAAACAACCAGGCTGGGGCCAGGAAGGCTGAAGACCTGCCAGTGTTAGCTGAAGAGGTGGAAGCAGCCGTACGCGGCCTGAAGGGAGGAAAGTCTCCAGGTGTAGACAACGTACCTGCTGAACTGTTGAAACATGGAGGAGAAGTAACAACGAAGGTCCTCACTACACTCTGTCAAAAGATCTGGGAGCAAAAGAAATGGCCAGTAGAATGGACACAGTCTCTAGTGATCCCGCTCCCCAAGAAAGGAAACCTGAAACAGTGCCAGAACTACAGAACTATCAGTCTGATAAGTCACCCTAGCAAAGTAATGCTTAGAATCATTCTCAACCGCCTCAAAACTTTCGCCGAGGAACTGCTGGCAGAAGAACAGGCTGGCTTCAGAGTTGGAAGAAGCACTGTAGAGCAGATTTTCAACTGCCGCGTCCTGATCGAGAAACATCTGCAGCATCAGCGCGAACTCTACCACAACTTTATTGATTTCAGGAAAGCATTTGATCGCGTCTGGCACGACGGACTCTGGCAAGTCATGAGATCGTTCAACATAGAGGAGGGACTGATCCAAATGATAGAAGCGCTTTACAAGAACGCCTGCAGCGCGGTTCTACTTAACAATCAGTCAGGCGAGTTCTTCAGGACGACGATCGGTGTCCGTCAAGGATGCCTGCTCTCTCCTGTCCTTTTCAACATATTCCTGTAGAAGATCATGCAGGAAACCCTCCACGACCACCATACTTCAATCTCTATTGGTGGCAGATCCCTGTGCAATCTTCGATTCGCAGACGACATTGACCTCATGGCAGGCAGCAATAGTGAGCTCCAAAACCTGACAGACAAACTTTCAAGTAGCGCAGGGTCTTATGGCATGGAGATCAGTACGGATAAAAGCAAAGTGATGATCAACACCACAAGCGACAGCAGCAGCAACATTCACATGAACGGCCAGAAGCTAGAAGAGGTCAATAGCTTCAAGTACTTGGGAGCCACCCTGTCCAAAGACGGTAGTTGCATAGCAGAGATCCGTATCAGGATAGGTACAGCAACATCCGCAATGGCCAGGCTGGACAGGATATGGCGAAGTAACTCCATCAGCTTCACCATCAAGTACAGGCTTTACAAGTCCCTCGTAGTGTCTATTCTACTCTACGGCTGTGAGACTTGGACACTGCTTGCAGACTCAGAAAAGAAAATCCAGGCCTTTGAGAACAAGTGCCTGAGGAAGTTGCTCCGCATCTCGTACCGCGAGCACAAGACCAACGAATATGTACGGAGCATCGTCACTTCCCTGGTGGGCCCACATGAACCCCTTCTGGCAACCGTGAAACGGCGCAAGCTTGCTTGGTTTGGCCACGTGACCCGACACAACACCTTGTCCAAGACTATCCTCCAAGGCACTCTCGAAGGAAGTCGTCGGCGAGGTCGTCAGAGAAAGAGTTGGGTCGCAAACATAAAAGAATGGACCGAACTCGAGATGCCAGACTTGCTTGCCACCGCCCAAAATAGAACTCAGTGGAGAGCACTGTCTGCTGCTGCTGCCTTTCAGTCCCCCCAACGCCCAGTTCGGGCAAGGGACTGATGATGATGATGAATCATTTATTCGAGATGCTTTTGTCAACAAGCAGCATGTCTATGCAATTTTCTTCGATCTTGAGAAGGCATATGACACTACCTGGAAGTATGGAATAATGTCTGACTTGTTGGACATGGGTTTTAAAGGGCACCTGCCCGTTTTTATTCACAATTTTTTGACTAACCGGTCGTTCCATGTCCGTGTGGGCTCCACCCTCTCTGACTCCTTTGAACAGGAGATGGGTGTCCCGCAGGGCAGCATTCTATCTCCTGTTTTATTTAGTATTAAAATTGGTAACATTGTAAAGGCCTTTAAGGATGATTCTGAATGCTCTTTGTTTGTCGACGACTTTGCTTTGTGCGCACGTGGTCGAGGACTTGCATCCCTTGAGAGGCGCTTGCAGCTGTGCATTGATCGCATCCAGTGGTGGGTGTCTCTCAATGGATTCAAGTTCTCGTCCTCCAAGACAATCTGTGTGCATTTTACTAACCAGACGAAATTTTTTCCAGAACCTAGCCTGAGCATTGCTGGAGTGCCAATTTAGGTGGCCGAGGAGGCAAAGTTTCTGGGGGTCATCTTTGACAAAAGACTTACCGTCCGCAACCATATTAATTACCTGAGAACCTCTTGTCAGAAGGCTCTCAACGTTCTTCGTGTCGTTGGTCGTACTGACTGGGGTGCGGACCGTACTGTCTTACTTCGACTGCACCGGGCCCTTGTTCGGTCCAAACTGGATTACAGCTCTGTGGTGTATGGCTCAGCTTCCAAGTCTGTGCTACAGTGTCTGAACACAATTCACCATCAAGGTCTGCGGATATGTCTTGGGGCCTTCAGGACGTCTCCAGTTCCTAGTCTGTATGCCGAGGCAGGGGAGCCTTCTATCAAGCTTCGCCGCATCCGCCTCATGCTCAGCTACGTTCTGAAACTGAAAGCCTATCCAGAAAATCCTGCCTATGATTGTGTTTTTAAACCATCGTTTGCAGAGATTTACGATACGCATCCGGGAGCTGTCCGTCCACTTTCTTTCCGTGTCCGACCGCATCTGCAGGTGGCCGGATTGGACCTGGACAGAGTTTCGGAATCCCTGCAACACATCACTCCACCCTGGCTCTTACCAGTTCCTGACATCTTGCTGGACTTGACTGCCCACAAAAGAGACTCTACTCCACCAATACCAACAGAGCCTCAATGAACTCCTTTCAATTTTTCCTGGTTATTGACATACCTATACGGATGGGTCAAAGTCTGAGGATGGGAGAGTGGCTGCGGCCGCAGTGTCCTCTCGCCATCCTAGACGCCCATTTAAGCACCGCCAACCAGACCACTCGTCTGTATTTAGTGCAGAACTGCAGGCGGTTCTGCTGGCACTCAAGCATGCTTATCGATCTAGAGAAAGGAACTTACTGATTCTGTCTAACTCTCTTTCTGCCCTGCAGGCCCTTCAGAGCACGGGAAATGACCACCCACTGCTGGTGCAGATCAGAGGGCTCTATGCAGACTTGATGAAGGATTATTATGACATCATTTTTATTTGGGTCCCAGGGCATGTGGGCATCGAAGGCAACAGGATCGCAGATTCTGCTGCCAACGATGCCCGCAACGACCCTGTCCCTGACACACAGATTGTTTATAGTGATTTTAGACATGTGGTTAGTGCGTACATAGCCCGTGAGTGGCAGTCCGAGTGGGACAAAGAGGAAGCTAACAAGCTGCATGAAGCCCTTCCTAAGTTGTCCGACGGTCTGCCTTATCCCTGCGGCAGCCGCCGTGAGGAGACTGTCCTTGCTCGGCTCCACATCAGGCAAACGCATGTTACACACTCTTATTTACTAAAACAGGAGGAGTGTCCATGGTGTTATGCCTGCGACGAGCAGTACTCTGTTCAACATCTTTTGCTGTCTTGTGCTGATCTAATCGACACAAGGTATAAACATTTCGCAGCAGACTCCTTGAAGGTTTTGTTCCGGGATGTGCCCCCAGACAAGATCTTCAGTTTTCTGAAAGAGTGCCATATTTTTAATAAGATTAGAGCATTTATAGACTATGATGTTTCTATTATTTTGCCCTTTTTGAGAGTCTGTTGACGTTTTGTTTAAAGACCTGTGCGACATTTTATCCTGACATATTTTTCAGGTATATTTACATCATGTCTTAAGACCTTTCTTTTAGTCTGGCTGACCAGATTTTTACCCATCCCGCCATGAGATGGCATAGTTGCATGCTCGGCGTTAAACCCAAATAACTAACTAACTATTTTACAATAGTTTAGGCAGGTTGATATACGGAGCACCATGCTATAGCCTCTGAAGGCCCTGGTGCAGCTGAGGCTGCATCAAACAGTAGTAGCACCTCTGTCTTTACATTCAGTGCTGCGATGGCAGGCAAGTGCCCCACTAAAGAGTTATCCTGTCAAACCCCAACTTCTTGGTTGGGGGCGGAGCCTCGGCTCCTCTCGCCTCTGGAGAGTAACCCTCCTCCAGGGGTGACGAAGAACCAGGGAACGCAGAAGGCGGACACTACCGGTCCGGTAGCGCCGCTTTCTGCTGCCCTTAAGCCTCAGCGCCCACCCAAGCCTTTCAGCCTGTCTACTACAAAGGCTTCTGGCTCTGGTCAGCCTTCTAAGGCCGCTAACTCTAGCGGCAGGAACGCTGCCCAGAAACAGAAGTCCAAGAAAGCTATGGGACCGCTGTGCGCACGGGCCCAGAAGGGGGACCCTTCAAAACAAATATGCTGCATTGGAGGAGCAGATGGAGGGAGTGGAAGTTGTCGTAGCTGGTGCTGCGGCAGCTCCACTCCCCTCATCTCCGAAGAAACAGAGGAGGCCCCCAGGAGCCGGCCCCATCTAATTCTTCGACTCCTTCCAAAGCAAAGGAAAAGGGGGGAAGACACTCTTCTCCCTCACATAAGACATAATCATGTACTCTCTGCTTCAGTGGAATTGTCGTGGTTTTCATGCTAACTTTGAGGAATTGCGTCTTTTAGTCAAGTCCTATAACCCCTCGGTAATATCTCTTCAGGAGAATTACCTGAAGACTTCTGATCCTGTGTCTTTTAATGGCTTTAACGATATCCATAAAGGCTCTGATTCGGAGAGTTGCTCGGGTGGAGTGGCTCCTCTCATTAGAAGCCAAATTTTATGTAGCCCCGTTTGCATCGACACCTGTCTTCAGGCTGTCGCAGCACAGGTTACCTTAAAGAAGACCATAATCATAAGTGTTTACCTGCCACCATCCCTGCAGGTCTGTAGTAATGATATTTCTAACAGTAGATCAGCTGCCCCCTCCCTTTATTCTCATGGGAGGGTAGTGACCACTATGATGGCAGAGGTCAGATGTTAGAAGATGTTTTCTTTTCAACTAAACCTATGTGTCTTTAATGATGGCTCACCTACCTACTCTAACCCGGGTTCAGGATCTAGTTCTGTTCTAGACCTCGCTGTGTGTGATCCTTCTCTCATGCTGGACTTTGACTGGAAGATTTACGATGACCTGTGACCACTTTCCAGTAGTCATCGGTCAGCTGTGAGGAGTATCCACCAGTAGGGCGCTGGAATCTCAAGAAAGCTAACTGTCCTTCGTACAAAAACAACCCACATACATCAAAGACACACCGGCGTTCATTAGGAAAATTGAACAAACAAGGATCCCCCCGAGAAACTAAACTAGTATGCTATGACGTCACATCGATGTACAGCAACATGGAATTCCACGAATTGCTGGAGGCAGTGAACCACACAATCCCAGACATGGTTGAGACACCACCAATGCCACCGATAGAAAAACACTATCTCCTGAGATTCCTGGAAATGATCCTCACAAACAGTCTTCACCTTCTGTCACTGGACAGCTCTACCGGCGACAAATTATCAGTGCCCCGATGGGCTCAAGAGTTTCACCGGAAGCTTGCGACATCAATATGGGCATCATTTTGAACAATATCATCAACCAATTTGAGGAGAGAGAGAGAGAATCATTTGGAACGGAAGATACAGGGATGCCTCGCGCTGGGACCATACGGCGTTGAGGCGCGTCCCCTGGGTGGTGGTTAGGGGGTCCCTCGTGAGAGGGGTGCACCAAATGAAATAAGGTGCCGTGACCCAACATAGTCTAAGGGAAGGTGACCCCGACAGAAAACCCCTGGTCCTCCTAGTAAGGGGGTTGGGCGTGGGGGTAGCTTCCCCACCCTGCAAAAAAGGAAATAGCTACAAAAACGCCGACGAAAAGACTAACAGTGCTGTCACCAGTGGCACAGAGAGCGCTGATGGGCTGGGAACCTCTTGGGCCAAGGATTATAACAGCAGCCTTTAGAACCAAGAAAAAGCTCAAGCTGAACGTCATCCAGTGTTATGCGCCCACCAATGACAGTGACGAGGAAGAGAAACAAGAGTTCTACGACCGACTCCAGAGTGCCGTGGACAAATGTGCGGAGCGAGACATCACCATCGTCATGGGCGATTTTAATGCCAAAATAGCGGAGGACAACACCGGATACGAAGAGGTGATGGGGAGACAGGGACTAGGCTCGGAGATGAGTGAGAACGGGGAGAGGTTTTTAGACTTTTGTGCTCTAAACCGACTTGTCATTGGAGGCAGCATCTTCCCACACAGAAGAATACACAAAGCAACTTGGGTCTCACCTGACCATACAACAGAGAACCAAATAGACCATATCTGCATTAGCAAGAAATTTAGAAGATCCCTTCAAGATGTTCGAGTGAGGAGGGGAGCAGATGTCGCCTCAGACCACCATCTGCTTACCTTAAGAATGAAGCTCAAGCTAAAGAAAAGCCGCACAGAGACAACAAGAAGACAGCGCTATAATGTAGGCCTCCTGAGAGAAACTGGAGTTAGAGAAGAGTTCAAACTGGTGCTGTCCAACCGGTTTCAAGCGCTACAGGAGCTAGTAAATGAAGAGGAGGCGGTCACCACAGAGCAGCAGTGGAAGGCAGTTAGAGAGGCGCTGAACTCAACCTGCAAAGACACTGTAGGGTTCAGGAAACACCACCACAAGGACTGGCTGTCGGCACAGACCTTGAAGAAGATAGAAGCGAGGAAGCAGAAGAAAGCAGCGGTCAACAACAGTCGCACGAGAGCAGCCAAAGTAAGGGCACAGGGGGAATACTCGGAAGCCAACCGCGAGGTGAAGAGGAGTATCAGGGCAGACAAGAGGGCCTACACAGACAGCCTGGGAGCAGAGGCAGAAAAGGCAGCAGGCAGCGGCAACATGAAACAGCTCTACGACATTACCAGAAGATTGTCGGGTAAGTATGGCCATACAGAAAGACCAGTAAAAGACAAAGAAGGCAAGCCTATTGCAGACAGAGCAGACCAACTCGACAGATGGGCCGAGTATTTTGAAGAGTTACTGAACAGACCTAGCCCACCCGACCCCCCCGACATCCAGCCGGCAGAGACCGACCTACCCATCAGCTGTGACAGACCCAGCCGGGAAGAGATCAGAAAAGCAGTGGCATTTTTGAAGAATGGCAAAGCAGCAGGGCCAGATGGCATCCCAGCGGAGTCTCTGAAAGCAGACCTAGAGACAACAGTTGAGATGCTGTACCCACTGTTTGGAAAGATCTGGGAAGAGGAGGTGATGCCAGCTGACTGGAAGGAGGGGTACCTAATCAAGCTTCCCAAGAAAGGCGACCTCAGCAAGTGTTCCAACTACAGAGGAATCACCTTGCTGTCAGTACCAGAAAAGGTCTTCAACAGGATCATCCTAGAGAGAATGAAGAGCTCCGTTGACCCCCAGCTGAGAGACCAGCAAGCAGGATTCAGGAAGAACCGATCATGTACAGACCAGATCGCCACTCTCCGCATCATCGTGGAACAGTCTCTGGAGTGGAGCTCCCCGCTGTACGTCAACTTTGTGGATTATGAGAAAGCATTTGACAGCGTGGACCGAGAGACTCTGTGGAAACTCCTACGACACTACGGTGTACCCACAAAGCTCGTCCGCCTGATCAAGAGCAGCTATGATGGCATGACATGTCGCGTGATCCACGAAGGGCAGTTCACCAGAGAGCTCCAGGTCAGAACTGGTGTCAGGCAGGGGTGTCTGCTGTCTCCGTTCCTCTTCCTACTGGCCATAGACTGGGTCATGAAGATGACCACAG
Organism: Semisulcospira habei; assembly: GCA_036245525.1. Classification (NCBI taxonomy): domain Eukaryota; kingdom Metazoa; phylum Mollusca; class Gastropoda; family Semisulcospiridae; genus Semisulcospira; species Semisulcospira habei. The sequence continues at coordinate 64,292,490 of BTPG01000008.1, read as the reverse complement.
AGCACAGACGAAGTGGAATACAGTGGACACTGTGGACACAGCTTGACGACCTCGATTTTGCAGACGACTTGGACTTGGAGGAAGTGGAGTCCTTCACCTATCTCGGGAGCATCATAGACAAAAAAGGCGGCACTGATGCAGATGTCAGAGCACGAATCGGTAAAGCCAGAGCAGCCTTTCTCCAGTTGAAAAAAGTGTGGAGTTCCAGAGAGCTGTCACAACACACCAAAGTCCGGATTTTCAACTCCAATGTAAAAGCAGTTCTCCTATATGGAGCAGAGACATGGAGATTGACAAAAACCACAGTCAACAGAGTACAGACCTTCATGAACAGTTGCCTTAGAAGAATTTTGAAAATCCACTGGCCAGAGAAGATCAGCAACGTCAGACTCTGGGAGAGAACAGAGCAGATAACAGCAGAGAATGAAATTGGGCGAAGAAGATGGGGATGGATCGGTCACAGTCTGAGAAAGCCAGCTTTCTGTATCACTGGGCAGGCATTGTCATGGAACCCCCAGGGAAAGAGGAAAAGAGGTAGGCCGAGAAACTCCTGGCGTCGAGACCTCCAAGCAGACATCAAGAGACTGGGAACCACCTGGAGTAGAATCGAAGCACAGGACAGGAGTTGCTGGAGGTCTCTCATCGACGGCCTATACCCGGGTAGGGGTGACAGGCGTAAGTAAGTAAGTAAGTATACAGGGATGACTGCTTCCAAATGTGGAACGCAGACAACGACACCATCAACAGGTTCTTTAGCCTTGCCAACTCCTTTCACCCACTCCTGAAATTCACATACACCATCGAAGACCACACAGCTATACCTTCCTGGACACTCAAGTCTACAAGGGAGAGCGGTTCAAGCGTGAAGGGATATTGGACATCAAAACATACAGAAAACCGACAGAAACTTATCAATACCTACAACTGGATTCAGCGCACCCTAAACACGTCTTTAAAGCCCTGATCAGGGGCGAAACAACCAGATATGTAAGAACCAATAGCAACATAGCAGATCTACATAAACAGATCCATATGTTTCACGACAAAATGAGAGACCGTGGATACAAACAAACGGAACTCGCGCAAGAAACTGACGAAGTACTCGCGAAAGACAGAAAACAACTCCTAGCGGAAAGACCGAGAAAAACAGGAAAGACACCGTTGGTCATGGTTACCCCATACTACCCCAATGTCAAGCGCCTACAATGGAAAATTCGAACACACTGGCACCACATGACAAGAGACCCCGAGTACAAAATACTTTTCCCCAATCCACCGCTGATTGCCTATAAGCGGCATAAAAAAAAACAGAAAGGATATGATTATATCAGCGAAACTCAACACAAAAGAGACATAGACATGTCTGCTATCGACTAAAGACAAGAGGACGACACCGGACAACTAACCACCATGGCAACAACGGCCCTCTAGACGAGGGCTAAAGCTAATCACGGTCGACCGAAAGCAGGAAACCCCATCCACCTACCTACAACAAGACGAATCACGCATAACCCCCTTCACACTCCCGCTCTCAGCAACAGGGAAACCAGCCAAACGCACGGCATGTAGATAAAACCCCGAAGGATACTTAAATCCACCGACCCCGACAAGGGAAAGAAAAGGATTAAAGAAACATAGAGCGCTCCACTTAATCCAATTTACCCCATGGACCCAACAAGAATTGGACCCTCTGTCACGAAGAAAGGAGGCGAACATCACCACTAAGTCCCCGACAAACGCACAGAAACATCTGGACAGATCACAGATACCCCGGAGCAACGATACAACTAAAACCTCCTCTCTCCCGTTCAGACAACGCGACGGACGAAAAGAAAGCGATTAAACCTACTACCCTACTCCAACGAGATAACTTTTACCCCCACAGAAAGATCAAGCCCCATCAACGAGGATCCACCACCGCGTCAAAGGAAAGACGGCTACTCACACTCTACAGACCAGCGACTTGCTTCCCCCCCCCCCCCCCCCCTAAAGCTCATTTGACCAAGGATATTGCGTAACCCTCAGGCGCAGCCCAAGCCAGGCTCATCCTTCTCTACACACCCCACTAAAGGCCCCGCCACACGGGCCGGTTGTGCCCCGATTCCGATCCGATTGCGATCGGATGACGTCAATTATCCGATCCGGTCCCAATCGGCTGGGAATCGGGTGTCCAGAACCTGCTCTATTTTCCCGATCCGAATCGGTCCCGATCGTAAGCTTCAACCAATCAGAGCGCGTCTCGCAAAGCATGTCGTTTCAGCACGGTTTGCAAATGGCCGAACACGCCTTTTGTGATCAGTACCACCGCCGTTGCCGCTGATGTTTCGCACGCCTCTTCCCGAATATGATGCAAAACTGCTGATAATGCAAGCACATCATCATCACTGTCAAAACTAGCAGTCATTTTGCAGAACAGGTACGACTTTGATCTTCGTTTCAAACCGGTCGGCTAAACAAGTCGGGAAATGTCAGTGTGGCAGTGCACACGTTTTTTAGTCCAGCCCGATCTGACCTACCGATTCGAAAACTGATCGGGAATCGGCCTCAAAACCGGGCTCGTGTAGCGGGGCCTTAACGGAATAGGAAGAACACATGATCTAAAATGGACATCACAATAGAAACATCGCACCCACCGACAGAAAAAAGAGCCCTCCACCTTTAAACTACAATAAAAACAAAAGGCCGGTTCTGACGAGTATATCGGAGCCTGTAGTTACACACTACGAATACCGATCGAAACGCCTTCCGAGTGCTTCACAAACGCATGCAACTGCAGCGACCGCAAACGACTCGGATAATAACAGGCGTCGGGACCAGAGTGACAGAACGCATACCTGGGTGGGACCAGTCTTTCTTTACTTGTGTCCCTTCATTTCACAGGAAGCCCACTACGGCACCAGCCTCCACGTCGCGTGGGTGGGTAGTCTCCTCAGTCACTGGGCTAGCGAAGGGGTGCCATCTTTGTCCAGGATTAAGACTTGACGTCAACAGATATGTTGTTCAGTCTTTTTCACTGGTCCGGATTTTGGCTTACATGCGAAGCAAAATTGAGTATGTTTTGGGCCAGTGGTCGTCCGTCTGCCGTCGTCCGTGGTAAACTTTAACGTTGGCATTTTCTCGGAGACTATTCAAGCCACAGTCTTCAAACTTGGCCCAATGATACTTTGTGGCAAGATCTTTCTAAACATACCAATTTGAGTGACCTCTCACAAAGGTCAAGGTCACAGATCAGGAAATATGTCAAAAATAGCTATATTTTGACATAATTTATTTTTTTGCAAAAACTATTCACAACTTCAAATCCAAACTTGCTACAAAGATACCTGATGGTAAGACCTTTCTATGCATACTAATTTGGTTGATCCCTCGGAAAGCTCAAGGGTCACAAGAGCTCAGGAAATAGGTGAAAAATAGCCATATTTTGACAAAAGATGTTTTTCTCAAATACTATTCAAAACTTCAAACCCACATTTGGCACAGAGATACCTGATGGTAAGACCTATCTATGCATACTTATTTGGATTACTTCTCGGAAAGGTCAAGGGTCACGAAGGGCTCAGGAAATAGGTGAAAAATAGCCATATTTTGACAAAAGATGTTTGTTCTCAAATACTATTCACAACTTCAAACCCAAATTTGGTACAAAGATACCTGATGGTAAGACCTATCTATGCATACTAATTTGGATAACCCCTTGGAAAGGTCAAGGGTCAAAGAGGCTGGCAAATGTGTGTAAAATGCTGATTTTTGATAAAATTGTAGTTATTACCAACATTTTTGTAAATTTTGCAGCCAAATTTGGTACAAAGATAGCTGATGATAAGACCTTCCTATGCATACTAATTTAGTTGACTCATCACAAAGGTCAAGGTCACGGGGGGTTGACAGATGTGTGAAAAATGCTTACATTTTCAGAAAGCATGAATTTTGCTGCCTGCAGAAGCCAGCCCTTGTCACAAACGTAAATCGGTCCGCATACATGTGAGCCATAATGGCTTTGCCTTTCCTGTTAAGGAGCTGTGCTAACCCAGGTCTTACCATGTTGGAATGGTCCTTAAAAATACTCATTACTTTTTGGTCCTTTGTATCCAGAGTGTTTGCTGTGCTTGGAGACCCTTGTCGGGGGAGTAGAGGATCCTGGTAGCTGAAACACTCCACTTTGGCTTTGACTTTTACTTAAATGGGAGGCGAAGAGTATTGGACTAGTCAATTGGCTCTTGTCAAGTTGAGCCGTATCCCACTGTTGACATCCAGGTTGATATACGGAGCACCATGCTATAGCCTCTGCTGCCAGTATTCCCCCGCATTCAACAATGTGATAGAAGGCGGTGGCTCAGACGGTTCAATCGGACTTAACCCCCGGAGTATATCTTTCGGGCAGTCTCCATCATGTGTCGGCTGGAGACCTGCCGACAAATGCACTTTCCCTTTTTGGGCTCGATAGTGGGCGGGGACGCCCGGGGGATGAATATCTCTACTACTATAATATGGAAACCACCAAAAAACAAAATCTGGCACCAAAGCGGCACATAGCTGCCGACATTGTCATTGTCATTGATATTGACTCCAACTGTGAGGAAGCGACGCCTCAGGTGTCGGTTGTCTGGCCTCGTTTCCTCATTGTCCATAGCACAGTGAAAGAGAAGCCTGTTTCCAAGCTGCATCTTTTTCAGGTGGGGGAGACTGTAATGCACGCAGACTTGCCCACAGTCGTACGCACAGACTCTCACGCAACAGACGCATACACCGCCACTGACTCAGACGGGCGCATTCATGCGGTAAAACACAACACACGGGCTCCCTTTCTAAAGTAACCTTTATACACTATAAATGAAAAGAACGACTTAAATGATTATCAACTATATACACTGTTCTATTATCACACCACACACGTATCACAATATCTTTGCCAGGTTAGGTCTTAGTCTCACATTGCCTCCAACCTGTTTGATGTTGTTGCCTGGTTACGTTGGTCCTTCTCACGTCTAGGCGTGAAAGTCCTTCGTCGTACGCTTGTTGCCGTCCTGTCTCTCTTTGGCACGGACGTCCTTGTTCTCGTACGGTACTCAGTTCTCACTTGGACTTGGGTGTCTTGGTTCCCAGTCAGACTCACTCTCAGAAGAGCTGGAGGGATGACCTCACGTAGGTCCCACCTGCGACTCGACGTCTCGGCGTCCGTCTTTCCGCTCTCGTTACAAGAACTCTGAATAGACAAAAGTCCCAACGTAACACTTGCTAAACACACAACATATTGGATCAATGAGAAACGTCACGTAACCTGGCTGATACAAATAACCCACACGTTCATTCACACACACACACGTGCTTCATAAACTATCTTCGTATCACCCCCATATCTCTGTCACTATCTTGAAACAGACTATAGCCTAACACTCTTGCTATACATTACTCTATACCCTGGAAAAGACTATGCTTACCCAACCACGTACTATCTTCCTAGCGGCTTAGACATACACACTTCATATTCCTTTAGTCATCCAACTCGGTAAACAACTGTATACAGAAACACTGGTTACTTCACCGAATTCTAAACATACTATAACTAAACCAAACCGGAACACCGCTATACAACCACATTAATCTTACCACGCATACTGTCTTTAACTAAACAACTATCAATACTACGTTTATAGAAACATACCTGAAATCTAGGCTTCAGAGTCTTGGAATGCGGGCTAGGTAACTCAACAACCGTTCCATACGACAAAACAGCCCGCACTCCCGATCTAGACCTCTGACAGTCACAGCTTCCGCCTAGAACTCACTAAACAGAACTCACCAAACTCCGTGCTAACCATGTCTTACATATTCCACGTGGACAGCAGGCCCCACGGACTTTCGGCACAAACAAACCGTTAACAAAAACCGTACCGTACTAATCCTATTGTGCGAGCACTATGCACAAGCATAGAGCTTCATCACAGAGACCCTAATGAGTTGTGTTGGCAGGCCTGATGCCCAGCGCCTCAGGTCTGGTCACTTGCTGGTAGAGTGCCGCACCCAGGTGCACTCCAAAGAGCTACTGAGGCTCTCTTCCATCAGAGACACTTCAGTGGAGGTCACACCCCACAAAACGATGAATTCTTCTAGAGGCGTGATTAAAGATCATGCATGGGCAGAACTGTCGGAAGATGAACTTGTACGGAACATTAAGTCGCAGGGGGCGACTTACTTCGGGCGCTTTGCTTCCAAGCGAGGTGGTCAGGAGATCTGTCTCCCTACCATCATCCTGATGTTCGACACCCCCACCCCACCTACTACCATCTGGGGAGGTTATAAATATTACTCCTTGAAAGTGAAGAAGTACGTCCCTCTCCGCCTTGGGTGCTTTAAGCGCCAAAAGTAGAAGACATGCCGCCAGGCAGAGGCTTCATGCGCCCGTTGCACTAAGCCCAGACACTCTGCCGAGTCCTGCACAGCCAGCCCCCTGTGTGAATTGCCAGGGGGGACATATGGCTTCGGATAAAAAATGCCCTCGTTGGATATCCGAGTGCAAGATTGAGCAGGTGCATGTAGAAAAGGGGCTATACTTTGTAGAGCAAAAAAATGTTTGAAGGTCCTTGTGCAGCTGAGGCAGCCTCAAACAGTAGCACCGCTGTCTTTACTTTTAGTGCTGCTGTGGCAGGCAAGCGCCCCACCAAAGACTTCTCATGTCAAACCCCAACTTCTTGGTTTGGGGCGGAGCCTCAGCTCCTCTTGCCCCTGGAGAGTAACCCTCCTCCAGTGGTGACGAGGAACCAGGGAATGCAGAAGGTGGACACTACCGGTCTGGTCGCACTGCCTTCTGCTGCCCCCAAGCCTCAGCCCCCACCCAAGCCTGTCAGTAAGGCCGCCAACTCTAGCGGCAGGAGCGCTGCCCAGAAGAAAGCTACGGGACCGCAGTTTAGTATTTTTTTTTTCCACAAGCAGTGCAGGCACGTCCTGTGAAAGTGTTGCTGTCGGGACATTAAGCAATGTACCACCACAACCCGTTTTAGTTTTATTTAGTATTAAAATTAATAACATTTTAAAGGCTGTCAAGGCTGCTTCTGAATCTTTGTTTATTGACGACTGCTTCAGTCGTGTGCACAAGGTAGAGGACCAGGACTTGCGTCCCTCGAGACGACTTTGCTTTGTCTAAACGTGGTCGAGGACTTGCATCCCTTGAGAGGCACTTGCAACTGTGCATTGATCGCATCCAGGGGTGGGTATCTCTCAACAGATTCAAGTTCTCGCCCTCCAAGACAGTCTGTGTGCATTTTACTAACCAAACCAATTTTTTACCAGAACCTAGCCTGAGCATTGCTGGAGTGCCAATTAAGGTGGCCGAGGAGGCAAAGTTTCTGGGGGTCATCTTTGACAAAAGACCGACCTTCCGCAACCATATTACCTTAGAACCTCTCGACGTTCTTCTTGTCGTTGGTTGTACCGACGGGGGTGCAGACAGCACTGTCTTACTTTGACTGTACCAGGCCCTTGTTTGGTCCAAACTGGATTATGGCTCTGTGGTATATGTCTGGGGACCTTCAGGACGTTTCCAGTTCCTAGTCTGTATGCCGAGGCAGGGAGCCTTCTCTCAAGCTCCGCCGCATGCTCAGCTACGTTCTGAAACTGAAGGCCCATCTAGACAATCCTGCCTATGAATGTTTTTAAACCGCCGTTTGCAGAGATTTACGATACCCATCTGGGAGCTGTCCGTCCACTTTCCTTCCGTGTCCGACCTCATCTGCAGGCGGCCGGAGTGGACCTGGACAAACTTGCGGAACCTCTGCAACACATCACTCCACCCTGGCTATTAGCAGTTCCGGACATCTTACTGGACTTGACCGCCCACAAGAAGGACTCTACCCCACCAGCCATATACCAACAGAGCCTCAATGAACTCCTTTCAAGTTTTCCAGGCTACTGTCTATACGGATGGGTCAAAGTCTGAGGACGGGAGAGTGGCTGCAGCCGCAGTGTCCTCCCGCCATTCTAGACGCCCATTTAAGCACCGCCTCCCAGACCATTCATCTGTATTTAGTGCAGAACTGCAGGCGGTTCTGCTGGCACTCAAGAATGCTTATCGGTCTAGGAAAAGGAACTTCCTGATTCTGTCTCTCTTTCTGCCCTGCAGGCCCTTCAGGGCGCAGGATCAGACCACCCTCTGCTGGTGCAGATTAGAGATCTCTACGCAGACTTGAGGAAGGAATATTATATCATTTTTATTTGGGTCCCAGGGCATGTGGGCATCAAACGCAACAGGATCACATGACAATGCTATTATTTTGAACGTTTTGAGAGTCTGCAGACGTTTCCTTTAAAGACCTGTGCGACATTTTAGCATGAAATATTTTTAAGATATATTACATCTTAAGACCTTTCTTTTAGTCTGGCTGGCCAGATTTTTACTCCCGGAGTATCCATCCCGCTGTGAGATAGCCTTAGTTGCTTGCTCGGCATTAAACCCAAATAACTAACGCATTTCACAGGAAAAACATGTCGGGCTCTCAACGGATATGTTTCGGGGTATCTCTGACATCTTGTTTTTCCTCTGCTGGCGTAGACACACACTGCAGCTTGCTGGACCCGAACTTCATGTTGTGGGCGACCAGGTATATTTGAGCGAAGTCTGCTAGGGCCTTCAGGGACTGGTCCTTTTGCTCCCTTTGGTGGGCGGCCAGGTCCTTAGGACTTATTCTTTGATGATAAGGTCACACAGGTCCTGGTACTGACTCCTTCTTCAAACCAGCCAGCTCTATGCATTTCTCCAGGTAGGTCCTCATTCTCTCAATGAATAGGCCGGGCATTTCTCCCTCCTCTGGCTTGCAATTCTGGAATCCTCGTCTGTAACCCCAGTGAAGTCGTACTGTCTCAGCAGGGTTGCTGTCAGCTGGGTGTAGAACTCGGGCACTTTGCCGGTCAAAAGTGCACCGAGCTTGGTGGCCCAAGTCTCTTGATTCCACTTCTTGCTGCTTGAGAAGCGCTCAAATTGCTCCAGGTAAGCGTCTATTTTATCTGAATGTTCTGCGAAAGGATTGATTGTACATTGCTTAACGTCCCGACAGCAACAAGACTTTCTCAGGACGTGCCTGCACTGCTTATGAAAAAACCTAAACAGAACATTGAATGTATGTCGCCAGCCGGTCCAATACATTAAATAAACCTAACACATGGGGCCTAAATAAAGCCAAGACCATTTAGCAACACACATCCAATATCAAGAGCTACAGGCAGTGCAGACAGTAGGGAGAGTTTTAAAAAGGCAAATACAGGTGAATGGACAAAGGGTAGACAGAAACACATGCCCCAGAATAGAGAGGTTTGATTGATTGTACATTGCTTAACGTCCCGACAGCAACAAGGCTTTCTCAGGACGTGCCTGCACTGCTTGTGAAAAAAAAAACCCCAAAAACAACTAAACAGAACACTGAATGTATGTCGCCAGCTGGTCAAATACGTTAAATAAACCTAACACATGGGGCCTAAATAAAGCTAAGACCATTTAGCAAGACACATCCAATATCAAGAGCTACAGGTGGTGCAGACAGTAGGGAGAGTTTAAAAAAGGCAAATACAGGTGAATGGACAAACACATGCCCCAGAATAGAGAGAAAAACTCACCCTGTGGGGCTGTCCAGGGTGACCCTGGGAACTAAAAAGTAGTTAACCCCACCCAAGTCCCCCAGGGCAGACCCGGGTGGGGTTTCTGCGAAAGGAGGTAACCATCTGTAACAGATAGTCCAGCAGCTTTTCGCAATTTCTGCAGACTAAGTAGTTCGTCAAAAGAGTAACAATGGTTTGCAGGTACGAAACGAATGTACTAATGCCATATAGTTTATGCATGGCAACAATATTTGTCCTTATGATGGAGACATTTTTGTAGAAGTGTTTTTCGAAAGCTATTTTTCGATGTGAGGGAACCAGTCCTCGTACACCGCCCGGATAAGGTGCAAGACATTTTTTGTGCATAACATTGAAAATTTCAAGCATACAAGTTACAAGTTTATTCCAGTGAGTAAATTAAAATCATCAGGAAGTAAACATGCATACATATATACGATAAAATAAGTTTAAAAGTATTATTTTTAATGCGGTAAGCATAGTCGCGTCGCTAGTTTCAAAATGGCGGTCAGCGAGAAGCCTTCTAAAGAAGTCAATCAGACGCGCACGGTTGATGAAGCTTTACTTTGCTCCTGAATTGAAACAGAGATTATTTTCGATTTGAACATCTTATCAACGTCAAATACGTTATTTTTCCTGGTCTTGAAAACAGCCTTTTCCATAGAACTCGGTCTTTTGTGGGAGGAAAGCATATCGAAAGTAAACTCCCTTTGTGCATGTTGTGCAATGTGTCTGCCGACCATCTTCAACATTCTTTGGCCGGATACAACATGCATGTTTTTCGTCTGTTTTTCAGCCTAACGGCTCTAAGTGCAGGTCTGCTCTTTTTTAAAATTTATTTTATTAGTGGAGATGGGATTTTTAACTGGTCAAGCACACTCGTATCCGACTGGTCTTAAGCACAAGCCAGGCAGAGTGAAATCCATCTCCGAACCGTTTCCATCAAAATCACCATGTTCAGCTAAACACCTAAATATAAAATTTTAGTTTTTGCAACCAATTCGCACTCAAGTACTCACAAGGACTCTTATGATTAAGCTTTATCAGGACTGCACGAGACACAATACAGATAGTAGCCCTCTCTATTATATTGCATGTTTTATTTATTTATTTTTTATTGATTTATGTATGTATTCACTTACATATTTATTTATTATTTATCCTTTTAATTATGGATGGAAGGAATTCCTTGATGCACATGATCACTATAGTGGTATGGTAGTGGTCACCAAGGAGAGGAAATTTGTTTTCAATATGCATACATCTGTGCATATTCATAATCTATCCTTTACTTAACATGCATATTTATAGGTCCCAGGTATCCCCAACTTATTTTATTAATTTATTATTTGTTTGTTTGTGTGTTTGTTTGTGATGTATGTTTGCACATACATCAGCATAAAATGATTGATTGTACATTGTTTAACGTCCCGACAGCAACAAGACTTTCTCAGGACGTGCCTGCACTGCTTGTGAAAAAACCCAAACTAAACAGAATATTGAATGTATGTCGCCAGCTGGTCTAATACACTAAATAAACCTAACTAGACCCTTTAGCAACACACATCCAATATCAAGAGCTACAAGCAGTGCAGACAGTAGGAAGAGTTTAAAAAAGGTAAATACTGGTGAATGTACCAAGGGTAGACAGAAACACACGCCCCTGAATAGAGGGGAAAACCCACCCTGTGGGGCTGACCAGGGTCACCCTGGGAACTAAAAAGTAGTTAACCCCGCCCAAGTCCCCCAGGGTAGACCTGGGTGGGGGACATCAGCATACAAGATGAGAACATAGATATACACATATATGATGTGAACATAACATGTACACATATGGTAATAGGTGCATACCACCCGCTCCCCACCCCACATACAAAACCACAGAACAAACATCTGTGCATGTTCATAATATCATATGTCCTAGTTATTTAAATTTATTATTTATTTTTATTTGTTTGAAAAGTAGGTTTTGTTCATATGCTGATGTTTACATACACATATATGGTAATACTGCCCACTCCCAACCTCACTCCACAACCAGAGAACACCCACCAAACGACACTTACATCTGTGCATGTTCATAATCTATCCTTTACTGAGCATTCATATGTCCCAGGTATCTTGACTTATCTTTTTTATTTAACCGCCATGAGATGGCATTGGTCGCCTGCTCGACATTAAACCCAAATAAGTATATATTTAAATTATTTATTTATTTTGTTTGCTTGTAATGAAGGTTTTGTACATACACATCAGCAAACAATGATTGATTGATTGTACATTGCTTAACGTCCCGACAGCAACAAGGCTTTCTCAGGACGTGCCTGCACTGCTTATGAAAAAAAAAAACTAAACAGAAAATTGAATGTATGTCGCCAGCCGGTCAAATACGTTAAATAAACCTACAACATGGGGCCTAAATAAAGCTAAGACTGTCTAGCAACACACATCCAACATCAAGAGCTACAGGCAGTGCAGACAGTTGGGAGAGTTTTAAAAAGACAAATACAGGTGAATGGACCAAGGGTAGACAGAAAAACATGCCCCAGAATAGAAAGGAAACCCACCCTGTGGGGCTGACCAGGGTGACCCTGGGAACTAAAAAGTACCTAACCCCACCCAAGTCCCCCAGGGCAGACCCGGGTGGGGGCATCAGCAAACAAGAAAATATACACATATATAGATGCTAATAGGTGCCATACTGCCTGCTCCCAACCCTTACCTAAATACACACATAAAACCGCAGAACACCTACCAAAAGAAGGACATACACATCTGTGTATGTTCATAATTTTTAATCTATCCTTTACTGTCCCAGGTACCTTAGACTTGCTTCATCTTATTTATTTAAATTATTTATTTATTTTGTTTGTTTTGTTTTGTTTGTTTGTAATGTAGGTTTTGTACATACACATCAGCATACAGATCAAGAACATACACCATGGTGCCCCTGTGCATGTGGCCACCAGTACTATTCTGTCAGATGTCACACCCAGCCAATCATCTCTTCGAGCTTCTGCCCTCTGGCCGGCGGTTTCGTGCTTTTAAAGCCAGAACCTCTCGATTCAGATGCAATTTTTTTTCCAGAAGCTGTCCTCAATACATCACCATGCACGGAACAACGTGATTCCATGATTTGTGACATATGACTGATTTGTGTTTAATATTGTGTTTATCTATCTTTTAGTGCTGTATATAGGATGATCGCCAACTAAGTGTATGACATGATGAATGCCCTACAAGTGAGGACATATTTTACTGTCGCCATGCCACACAAAAATCCTTGTAACGTTTTACTTGGTGAATAAATGTCTTATACACGTACATGGTAATAGGTGCAGTATCACTCGCTCCCAACCCCAATCCAGTTACACACACAAAACCGCAGAACATCCACCAATGTACATCTGTGCATGATCATAATCTATACTTTACTTAGCATTCTTATGTCCCAGGTATCTTTGACTTACTTTATCTTATTTAACTGCCATGAGATGGCCGTAGTCTACCGCGCAGCGTTAAACCCAAATAACTATTTATTAAAATTATTAATTTATGTTTGTTTGTAATGAAGGTTTTGTACATACACGGTAATAGGTGCCATACCGCCCCACTTTCAACCCCAGCCCACATACAAAACCACAGAATACCCACAAAAGACATGCACAATTGTATACTGATGGGCATTAGTGGACTGTAAAATCTATATAGAGACTTCAGGTTAAGCAAGTGGCTTGTATTGACTGCCTGTATTTTAGCTGCCCACCTACAAATTTCATGTGTCCAGTTAACCACACTGCACATGCAGCCATCAGTTATGTGAAAAGTACTGTTGGCCTCATGCACAGGGGCACCAAAACTTAGAGATAAGGCCACACCTGATAACAATAACAATACTAATAATAATATGCCTACTCAGCCACTAGTTCTGTAAACAGCACCTTTGTAAACAGTACCAGTGGCCAAATGCACACATACATCATGGATGTTGCTACCACTGATCACTTTAAACAATAGGCTGCCCAGTTCACATTTTGATACCATGAACTAGCCTGCACATGCAGTCATCAGTTCTGTAAATAGTACTGGTGGCCACATGCACAGCGGCACCAAACTTAAAGGTGAGGCCAAAACTGCCACCTCAAACAAAACCAAACGCTACCTACACACACATATCAATGATACAGTCAACCTCTGTGTGCGTTAGGGGGAACACGCTTAAAGTATGTGACTGTAAATCTTACAGCGAAATGTCAAAACCAGTAAGAAGATAATGTAACAGCAACAAGTACATGTATTTTGTAAACCACTCAAAACATGACAACTCATCGAGTCTAATGGTGTTATGAGTGGGTGATGGAAACACTGAAAGAAATAGTACGTGTACATTATAAAGTATCATGTGCCTCCTTCCCCCCCCCCCCCCCCCTCCTATAACTAGCTGTTTATCATAAAACATAGATATCTCATTCATTTGATCACTTGACTGATTTATTAAATCATCTCTGTGTCACCTTTCTCCGTTTTCTTTCTCGTTTTAATCCCAATATGTCAGTGCTAATGTCAGCTGCTAAGAATCCTTGCAGCGAACTGCAAATGTCTATATGCAGACAAACTGCAAATAACACAGCAGCAAAATAAGTTCCTCTTTTGTGCAGTAGGCTACTGCTAGCAAGATAGGGTTCAATTTTAAACAAAGCATTGCATGAACTTCCAAGCGTGTTCACATTGTGCGGTGTATTTTTTTTTTCAGTGTGAAGTGTACTGTACCATCAGTGATCACTGAGACTGCAAAATTGGCACTGGCAGTGATCGCACATCACAACATAGCTTGTCAGTGCAACTGATTAAAATAAATGTTACTGCTGCATAAAATAATTAATCAAGTTCCGAAACTTTGCTCAGCCATGACAGTTAAAACCAAGTGGTGTGGCACTCTTTTTCTTTTACAGAATGCAGCATAGGTTTTGAAGATAGCGTTTGTGTTGTGGGTTACGTTTTGTTTTGGTGCTGTGTTGTCGAAATGAAACGGGCAAAGCGATGGTAAAGTGAATGGAAATAAACGTGACAAACCTTTATCAAGCCGTAAAAATGCACACAGCAACTTGACACGTTTGCTTTTTTTTTTTTAAACAAACAAGCTTATGTAGAACAAATAAAAAAGAACCCGTCGGCACACAGAAATTCACGTCCGCGGAGACGGCATCACGTGATGTTTTGATCACGTGATTTTGGGATACCTTATTGTTGCGTAACGATATTAATTTTGCGTTCAAGGCAAGCGTTTTCGTAATTGTTTCTTCTCTTAATATATCTAAGTGTGAAAATATTACTTTAAAAAATTAAATCCTTTTAAGCGACATATAGTGCATACTACCACTGAATACAGGAACAATGAGACCCGTGTAAACTACTGATCCCCTGTAAACATGGCCGCGAAGGTCCTGGTTTCGTCTGCAGCCATACTGGAAACAAAATGTGCTACAGAAAAATGTCTCCATCCTCCGGCGGTTTAAAACGAGTGCGCACTGCTTTTATTCATACTAGACTTCATTTTGATATACCCAAACCTTTGTTACTCTCTAGAAAATCACTATCTCGTAAACGGCTGATCGTCTATGAAGGGCAGCTGCTAGACTAAGAAGTAAAGAAGTACCCAACGGAGAAAGAAACACGCTTAGAAAAGACGGGTACAACACAATTTATTAATATTTCGGGTAAATACCCTTTGTGGCCACATTCCTTCTGCCATTGAAGATAAGTAGCGGCTAATCTCTATGTTTGTTTGTTTGTCTATTTTGACAAAGGGTATTTACCCGAAATATTAATAAATTGTGTTGTACCCGTCTTTTCTAAGCGTGTTTCTTTCTCCGTTGGGTACTTCTTTGCATATTACACGCTTGGCAGTCACCTTTTTGGTCTGGATAGACTAAGAAGTGTATCATTGAACGGTTACGGCGGTAGTGGGCCTTGAAGGCACTTTAACACTTGTTCATTTTTTTCAGTCACCTGTCAGAGGGGTCAAGGTCATTGTCAGATTCATTTTTGATTGGTCTTGCATGTATGCCTTAGCTTTGTCATTCTTGTTCTGTTGAAAAATTTGCATTTGCCATTTGGGTTCCCAGAAACATTACTTTGTCTCACCCATTAAGAAATCTTTTCATGTATGGCAACAGGAAAGTGGATTTGGTTCTCAAACATTCACAAAGCGAGACAAATCTGTCGACATTTTGATCTTTCCGATGTTGCCGTGTCAAAGGTGAATTTGGTAAAACCTTATCCACACCTTTTTTCAGCTTCTCTTCTTTGTGGTCATGCAACATTACAATGGTTAACTTCAGAAAACATCCATAATTGTTGCGTATTCAGATGAATCCACCATGAAAGTGTAAGGGTAGCACAAAATAAGTTTTGTTCAGGCTTCAAAAGGACCACTACCGCCGTAACTTCTGTAACAGATGCTAATGTAATGTTACACACACAGGTCTAGATATGGTTTATTTAGACACAGGACAATCCAATTCAGCATACGTTGTTTTGATACCAAGTAATTTGACAAAGACTCTACGTTCTATAAATATGCTTTTAGTACAAAAAACAGCAAAAAATAGACTCACGCCCATGGCTGAGAATAAATAAGTGCAACTATGCGTGTGCTTTTGCTGGGTGTCCCAACTGCTGTTAAAGTTTATTAGGTGTGTCGACAAGGCATAACAAACACAAATGATGTGAAATGGGTCTTCAAATTTATGTGTTATGGTATTTAAGCTAACTTCGCACTGCACAAGAACCATAATGGGCGCTACATCTTTGACTGTGGTGTCAAGATGCAATAAGAACACATCATTTTTGTTTTCACTTTACTCGTTATTCTGCCGCTGCAGATCTAGTTCACAAACGTTCTTTATGCAGTTCTTTTCTTCACATGCAATCAGATACCGAAGTCCTCTTTCCACCCCCCACCCCGCTTCTGCCCTGGAGAACTTGGGTAGGGTCAACTTTTTAGTTCCCAGAGTAAACCTCATCAGCCCCACAGGTTGGTTTTTCCTCTTTTCTGGGGCATGTTTTTCTGTGTACAATTTGGACAATTCACCTGCATTTTCCTTTTTTAAACTTTCCCTAATCAGAGCATGGAATTACTCGTACTAAAAAAAGAGGAAAACCCCATTTCACTAGGGAGGTCCGGGGGCATGCTCCCCCGGAAAAATTTACATTAAAATTTGTGCATTTTAGAGAGAAACTGAGCAGTTTAACCACCTAAAAATCTTGCTTTTTTTTTCTTATTTTTTTGGTGCACTTTTTATTTTTTGTGTCAAACAAAGGTTTACTAAAACTTAAAGTATTCAACAGAATATATCCAAATGCTTATTCAAAATACATCTGAATGTCTTTCCATTTTTCATTTTTTTTATTTGAGTTTAATTATATAATATATATACTTTCTTTAATAATCTCTGATTAATCAGCTGTAAGTATGGATTCCTTTTCTCTCTTATTTAATACTATGTACCATGGTCACTGAACTGGAGAATTATATAAATTTTTCAACATAATTTCATCAAACTTTACTGGAAAAAAATACATTGTAATAAATTTATTCACCATCAAGAGTAATATTTCCAATGGCACTGCTTTTAGCTTTCTTGTGTTTCGCTGTGGCCACACAGGGCAATTGCTTCCGGTGCATGTAGTAACTTTTCCGCCAGAAATAGTTCAAAAAATTTCCTCCCTTTTTGCCATTTTTTTAGGGTGTAAAACTTCAATTGTGTGCCTTTTTTGGCGTTTTGAGCAACAAAAGGCATGACAGGTGGTGTGAAAAAGAGCAAAATCTGGGTAATTTTAGTCGACCTAGTGTGTTCATGGGAGCCTAATTGGGGCATGTGCACGGTTGTATGCAGGCTTGCAGACGACAGTTTTGTTATGGGGTACTTAGTGCATTTGAGTGTTGTGAAAAACGCTAACTCTTAATTTTTTTAAGAATTGCTGAAATAGCTTCTCCTGTGATGTGCTCCGCGTGGATTTTTTGTTTTGGCAGAAAAGTTCTTCGTTCATAGTTTTATGCTGCAAGAGGCTAACAGATAACAGTGTGTGAAAAGGGGGCGTAACCTAATTGCCCTGTGTGGCCTGTAGACACGTGAGCATCAAGAGCTACGCGGCCGCGTAGTTAATATCAAACTCTGCGCAGTTCGCGGCAATACGCCTGCCCACAGGCCGCTAACTTGCGAATACACTGAGCGCGGAGCTCGTCGTTTACGCTTTTCTCGAGCCAAGTCCATCTCCAAATATTCTTGGCTCCAGAATCGTCTATTGTGTCTCCGCGTTTAAGGTCACGGTATACATTTAAATTGGGAAGTTCAGGCAGTAAGAGGTCCCGTGTTTTTAAAAATAATTTTTGCCTTGTTTGAAAATTTGCAGTTGGGCTGAATGTGGGAATTTGCTGGAAATTTGTGGTTAGCTGAGAGGAGACATGTTTGGTGCTTTGATTCATACCATCCTGAGCTTATCCAGTGGACATTTGTGGGCCTATGTTGAGTTGCCTTTGGCGTAGTGATTTGAGGGGCACGCTGATTTCAGCTGTGCTTGGGTGTGGGGTTGGTAAGGAACCAGTTTCATAGCCAAGAAATGAGACGGGTCATGTGCTGGTTTTTTTGGTATTTTATGCATGGCAAATGTGCAGCTGGTGGGCGGTAGTGCTTTTTAGGGAATTGAACAATTAGGGGATGACTGGGATTGACTAAGGCTAAGAGACTGGACAGTACGGAAACACCACTGTGGTCCGTGGCCTTAAGTATTTTCTCTTCGCCATATTTTGACTGAAGACCGGAAGCGACCTGTGCGAGCTAAAGCTAACGCCTCGCTCAATTTTGAATACGCGATTTGGGGATATCCGCCACATAAAGATCGCGAAACACGGTATTGGAATAGTGACTTTACGATTTTGTTTTCGGCGGAATGGCAGCTTCATTTAAGCGGAAATCCGCCAAAAAAGAGGAAAATTCCATGCTCTGCCTAATTTCTGCGCTGCCTGTAGCTCTTGATGTTGGTTGTGTTGCTAAATGGTCATAATTTTTTTTTTTTTTTAGCGCATTAGACCAGCTGGCGACAATTCAATATTCTGGGTTTTTTTTCCAGGCATTGCAGGCAGGTCTTGAGAAAGTCTTGTTGCCGTTGGGACATTAAGCAATATACAACCAACCTCTTTCCACCCTTTCAATAACGGAGCCAGCTTCAAAATCAGCAATGTGTTTGATCACAATCTACTTTTGAATTTCAGCATCCTTAACTCATTCTACCCCAGACACACCACAGCAAGATAAGGATCGACCATGATAGTTCAAGGGTGATGCCTAAGGGCGCCAAGTTATTCTGGCATCACCCTTGAACGATCATGGTCGATCTGTGTCCTGCACTAGAGTGCAGCTCTTCAGAAGACATCGGCAAAATTTGGGGATTTTGGTGTTGGGGTAGAACGAGTTAAATCTATGCACTGTCCCAAAATTTCTTCATCAAGTTCTGCATCATTTTCTGACCGTTTGTCAGTAGTTTCTCACAAATTCATCGTTTCATCAAAAAAAAAATGATGGTGCAGATTTACATCAGCTAGGACAAAGCACATTGTCTAGTGTGTAGAAAGACTTTTCCAAGCAAGTGTTGTGCCAGACCCAGATGCACTGGATGAGATCAACTCTGAATGTTTGAAGGCTGGATTGCTTTGGGGCCCTAGTGTTCCCATAATAAACTGGTCTATTATGCAAAGATTCTGACAGTCCTGAAACAAACACCATGCAGAGATTTAGAACAGATTCTTCTACTGGAAGCATCAGCTGTTTGACCCCTGCCCACCCCCCTCTCCCCCCAACTTTCTGTTTACACAGCGACCCTCACTTACAATTTATATGGGAAACGCAGGCTAAACCAGGCAATATTACAACTTAAAACGGCTCCAAACACACAAGTCAAACTCAAATATTTATGGTCTACTTGCACACGGCAACATTTTTACACTGGCAGTTGATGATCAGGTTTTGTTGTCGATTGCTGCACACATAGAACTTCAGGCCAGCTAAACGTGCTCGTCGTTAAAAATTGTGTGCGAGAGAGAGATTAAAGCAATAAAGTGTCTGTGGCCGACTTTGAAAGCACCCGTTACTGGCAATGGAAGATGAATAGTTGACGTGTTCTCAATACATTTTACATTAATGCTGAACAAAGAGACCAACAGCTTTTGAAGTTTAACTGTAATGAAATTAAAGACTTCTCTGCTCTCTTTTGTACACAGGGGAGTTCCTACATGATGTACCAGGGACATTTAAAAAACCTGTCAAGTATGCATATTCACATGAACCGTGAAGTCATCATCTTAGCAGAGGCAAAACATTGAGAACCCCATTTCATCAGGAAAGTTTAGCAATCAAAGCCCACCCTAGATCAGACTGCTTTAATTACTCCATTGCTTCATACTTGAATTTTCTTTTCGATTTTTCATTAGCATTTTTATATATGTACAGCCAAACACGCAACACTTGTAAGGAATAGAGAATGACTCGGTCAATATGTGTTACCTATTCTTTGTTGATCACCAATGGTAAAGGAGTAAGAAGTGTACTCATCTCTGCAATATCAATTTGATTGGAAAGAAGGCTGTCCAACTTCAAGGATGGAAAGATGGCATACAGGTTAAATTCTCAAGACACGTGCTTCAAATTTTAAAAATTGTCCTGGAAGTTGTGTGTAAATTCCTTGAATTTTCACAGCAAAAAATAGCATCCTGAAGTATGGTCGCTTTCAGACATGTGGTTACCAATGTCGTTGGGAATGTCCTGTGCATTAATCTCCCTCCCCCCATCATTTGAGAGATTCATCAAATTCTTTTGTGCTTTTCTCAGAAAACCTACAAGCAGTTTTTTCCTTCAGTTTCAACATGACTAACATTTTGTTTTAAATTAAAAAAAAAAAAGATCTTAGGATGTTGTGTTTTACTAACATAATTTTGGTCAGTAGAAAAAACTGTGAAAAATTTTAACTCGCCCGAATGTCGAATAAACAAAAATCCCCTGCAGATTCGACTTAAGCGTCAACTATATATATCATAACATTCAAACTTTTCCTAGCATTATTGCGAGACATATTAAGACATTACCAACTATTAACCTCTCATTGCCTGGAGCAGGTCCCTCTACTGAAAAGTTTCACTTGGTCCTGAAATATACATATCTTTACCATTTCACAGTGAACAAAATGAACGAGCACACAAATCACAACAGCATGCACAAACATGAACACGTTCTTGTATGTTTTTTTTATACTTTTATTCCAAGAGCAGCTCATTTCAATTCTTTCACAGCCAAACCTGCAAAGAGAACAAAACAGTTCAGCAAATGACACACAAATTCAAAATAAAATCTTATAAGATATTATTTAGTGTTTACTGTCCTGAAATTATGAAAATGAAAGGTTATGACTGCACAGATCAAAACCTTTGAGCAACTAAAGTTGAACCTTCATAAATGGTAGCACGACTGGCAACCTCAAAATTTAGAGTTCAGAACATTTTAATTTGACCGACCACTGAATTTCACCCTGATCTACCAACTTTTAGGCAGGCATCTGGAAATTTTAGACCCACATCACCCCTGGATTACCAGGGTTGCACATTACGTACAAGTAGGGAGTGGGTGGGTATTCGTGCATTAGAGCCCTCAATCACATACTAAAAATTTGCAAAACAGATTAATACACATCTCACTTATCAGAACTAGCACGTGGAAATAAATGGTATGGAAATCAGCTCAAGCGGTCTGATCACATAAATGGCAACCATTGGTGTTTTTTTTTCATAAATATTTGATCCATTGCCACTGCCACAGCGACTCAAACCAGTTCAACAAACTGAAATATTGCTGTTTAAATCATTTTCAATAAAGCAGTTTAGCTTTTTTGTTGAACCAGTAACATGGATCGATGTGATTTTATGAAAGAAACACTACACGTGTACAACATAATTATGCAAGGCAATAAACAAGTAATGTGCATGACAAAATAATGCACCTGTAATTGTAGTGAAAGATCAACATGACCATTCACCATGGTACCCTCTGTCAATGTGTTAAGGGGTATAAAAAAATCCAGGACAATTTTAATAGAGGGTAGGATTACTAGGAAACCCCCTGATCTTCGAGGATGTGAAACAATGATTACTGAACTAGATAATATATCATAATAATATCATAATTAGCAATCCTGGTAAAAAACAAAACATTACTGAACTTGTATCTCAGGAAATTAATGCTCATGAAAATGGAAGCAAAATGTGCCTTAGTGTCAGCTATACCTCTATCTACAAAAATTGAAACTGGAAAACTTGCAAGACCAGCTTTTGACCAACATAAATGAGAAGACCCATCAAAAGATACTGCACAAATACGTTTAAAAAACAACAACCAAAAAGACACTTTCAGCCAAATCAGTTAGCGATACATGTTCTTATTTTAAGGCCAGACACGGTACCCCAAAGTCATTTTGGGTGTTTCTTAGTGTTTTTGGGTTGAGTGGATTTTTGGGTTGTTTGAACCCCCCAGAACCCAGCCACAACCATAAATATCCAAAAATACCTTTTATTTGCTGTAAAAAAAAAAGAAAAAAGTGAAGCACCTGCTCAATTTTTCAAGCGTCTTTTGCTCGAAAACATCAAATGTTTTGGACCCTGACTACACCGCTTTGCGAGCGATGAATGCCGCCATGTTTGGGTCCATTCGAACCGGTTCCCTTTCTACTTTCCCATCCACAAACCAGTTGAAGGATACAAATGCTCTATTAATAGCTATTGGCATGAAACTGACGTCACGAACGACCGGAGATTTCCTTGTATGGATGTTATGCTAATGATAATACTATTTTCCAAAACTGACCAATGAGCAGAGCGCGCCGAGTGTTCTGGGCGGCTTCGGGTTTTTCTGGCCAGGCTCTGGGCGGCTTCGGGTTTTCCGACCGTCCCACAATGCACCATTACACATGGCGTACAATTAAATCAAAATACGAGAATCGCTAGTTCAGATCAAGCATTTGATATTTTACATCCCTTCAGTAGTTATTTCGTAAAGTCCACCAGTTGTAATCGTTGGAAACGTCTCCAACGGCTTTGAAGAAGGTGCGTGGTGCTCAGCTAGTGGCTGTGAGGTTGAACAGACGAAGAGAGATGTTTCGAGCAGACGAACCCGAGTGAAGAGAGAGAAAGAAAACATTCCTAAGCCTCATAATGTAAATGCCGATGGAATGGTGGTGAAATCGCCCCAGAAACTTGAATTGATGAAAGATGCTCTTCGATTTAAAAAAAAATAGGTTTTACACATCGCTCAGGTGTATCTGAAGTGGCACAGTACAGCAGACATTTTGTGCACATGACAGTTTCTTTTGACATTTTACCTTCGGAAACTTCATCAGTGTGCATATCTAAGACTGAGAAAACTTTTGCTTTTCATTTTCTCATGCAAAATACATTTATACTGCATAATTCCCATATTGATGACTACAAAGCTGAATTATAACAAAGGTTGACGTTTACCTTATTTTCCGTTTTTCTCATTTTTGCTTTTATTCATCTTTGATTGAATAGATCACATAAACCTGATTAAGCAGAGCATTCAAACTTTGCAGTTATTGTTATTTACTTTGCTGCATTTTGTCAGAAGGATTTTGTGATTGCACTAGGGGGAAAAAAGTTGTGGCAATTCAATTCCCCAAAATCAACATTTTCCCCTCATTCAGCTCATGTAGCGTATTTGATCCAGAGTTGCCAACCCCAATTTTTTTTTTCAGTAGTCAAAATGTAGAATTTCAGTAGTTTCATGACAATTTCAGTAGTCAATGCGCGTCAATTTCAGTAGTCAATGCGCGTCGCTGCGATGAATTACTAATGTAACTATACACAAACACAAACAAAGGCAGGCAGAATACACATGACATTTAATGATATAAAAAAAAAACAGTGACAAAGTGCCATACTTGGAAAAGACTTTATAAGCACAGCAGCTTCATGACATACTTGCAATGCTGGACAAGCACAAGTTGTTGAAATGGTCCGCTATGGATGCAGGTAGATTGTGTTCCGCTACAAAAGTGGTAAACAGGGTTTCAGCCCGGATGACAGATAAGTCTGTTTCTTTGAAAAAAACGGGAAGAGACTGAGATGGCACAAATTTTTCTGGATCACAATGGCTTCGGCTTTTGTGGCGAATTCCATTGACGTGCCGGGTCACATCGTTTAAACCTCCATGCATGATGCTAAACTCCGTACAGAAAACCGCACAAAAAATGCTGTGCTTTGAACGCTTGCATTCTTGTATGCATGGAAATTTGTCGGTGTACTCCTTACGATATTTTTGTGCAGAGATCTTCGGCTTTTGTTTCTTCGCTTCACTATGACTTGCTGTAGCACTGTCTAAAGATCGTTTTTGTTTTGGCGGCATGGCGAAGACAGACGTCGATGAAATTCAAAACGCAGTTCAGTCCTAGTCGAAGAACAAATCTTAACTGATGGCTTTCTGGCAAACGGTGTGAACAGGGTTTACGTCAAAGCATGCACATTTTGATTGGTTGCGTACCAACCGGCTTCACAAGGATTGGTTCAAAGCCTAACACGCACTGGAAGCTGTGATCAGTAACTTAGTTGGGTGACCGTGACCTTGACTCGGCCGGCAGCCTACACTGTAGCCACAGGCGCTCAACGAACCTTTGTTAACTATTGATTTTGCTTTTCCGTAGTATTTTTACTACTTCCGTAGCTCCGTAGTAACACATCTACTTCCGTAGTAAACTACGGAAATTCCGTAGTGGTTGGCAACTCTGTTGATCATGAATAATTTTTTCCCCCCCAACAGCTTCAGAATAACTCACTCCACCCGGATCACCGCGATCCCGGTGATGGCCTGCACAACGCTTGCACACTGATCACCGGGATCGCGGGTTGTGAAGTTGGCCGCCTTCTACAAGAACTGGGGATTACTGAATACGAAACTAACCTGCCTAGTGTGCAGCTCTGTTTTCGTACAATGACCCTCATTCCTATTTTTATCACTAGGCCTCACAGTTACTGAAGTAGAGCGTGCTTTTCGAACATACTAGCTTTGCTTACATTTGCGAAACAACATGGCGTTTCTGTGTGCTTCACTCACCACAAGAGCGCAAAGTAATCGTCAATTTACTGTCAGAGAAGTGATAGAAATCATCCAGATTGAGGATTCGGATGCAGAAGAGGCTGCTGAAGACAGTGATAGCGATTTTGAACCAGCAGAGAGTGCGAAGAATGCATCTGATTGAACTGTTCGGTGGGTCACAAGTGAACTGATAACCGATTACACTTGGAAGTGCAGTGTGAAAAATAAGTGGTATCTTTACTATGCTCCAGAATATACATTTTTGGGGTTAGTAACTCAAAATTTTGTATATGCATGCACCCATTTACTAATCAACTAACCTGAAAATTGTATTTACATTTGTCAGAAAGTTTTTTTTTTATGATTTTTTTTCTAACCCATCAAAACAGCCAGTATACAGAGCATTGCTAACGAAAAAACAGCCAGTGCTGATTGAGATAAAACCCTCCTGACAAAATGTAGTTGTTTTGACAAAGAATCACCAGAAAAAATAACCTCGTTTCCAAGTTTAGTAGTGTTTGAGACCTATTGCTTTGAATTTGTACTAAAATTTCTATATACCGGCCATCTCCAGGGCAACGGGGAGTCATACACACCAAAAACCACTTTTTTTTTGGTCTCAGCTCAACCAAACCCTGTCAAAATACATCAACAGTTTGAAACAGATTTTAGACAGACAAAAGCTCATATTTGGGGTGTAGTGTCTGGCCTTAAATGTTCTAGAATGAAGAACATGAAAATGAACAGTGAGAGAACTGATACCCTTAGCCCCCCATGTGCATGCAGTTCCAGTCATGTAAACAGAACTGTAAAAGGCGGTTAGAATGACAATTTCTGCAATCAGGTTAAGAATTATTCCAAACAAGTCTTCCTGCGTTCGAAAACAATAGGTTTGCAGCCTACCTGGGGGTAAAGACTGCCTCAGTTTCTCAGCCTTCTCTCTGTCCTGGATGACCAGCGTGTAGAGGTATCGGCTGCACCGCACCTTGAACTTGACGTTCTCCTTGTTTTTCTTGATTTTTACAGCTGAAAACAAAACCATTGCTGTTAAAATGCAGGATACTCACACAAGTACAGGGATCACCTCATTACAAAAACCACACTACTACTAGTGTCTACTACTTACTCATTCTAGCCTAAGAGCCAGTTGTGTTAAGACACAACCCGGGAGGCACTCGGGGAACCCCGAGGGGACCAAGAGTTGTCTCCCTATACCCACCACCCGGAAGCCGGGTACCCATAATCCCTCAGTCAGGATACTTGGCGCACGAGCGGCAAGCGGGGCAGGTGGGAGGGTCGTTTGAGTCATGTCATCGGTAAGTATTTTTCGAAAAAATACCTTTTAAAGAAAAATGAATTTGTTTCTTCAAAAACATTACCGATGACATGACTGAATGGAAGAATTGCGAACAGGAGGTGGGTGCCGCGCTCCATCACACCTTAGGGCCCAAGGGCCGTCCTCCCTAACGCAAACTCCCAACGACCCTAGGTAGGTGAATACCTACGGCGCTGAGGCGCCAGGAGGGAGTTGTGCCCCCCGCAAAAAGGCCTCCACCAGAGCGAGGAGTCTCTCTGGCCTGGCAAAGCTCTGCAATCGAGGCGGGCGAAGTCATCCTGCCCGCCAGCCTCCAGTAGCCACGAAGTGCAAGACAGTACAGTCCCTGACGAATGTGACTTTCGTGGCCCTGCAAGTGCCTTGATAACGTACCTGTAGCCTCTAACCTCCCTGAGGGAGGGGTCCTGTAATTCAGAACGTATGACTGAGCTTAACCAGGAAGAACGTCCGGCATGTAGCGTCAGTGCTGCCGGAACCGGCAAAGAGGCGAGCGCGTCCGAAGCGAACGGCTATGTCGTAGGCACCCGTGAGGCTTGTACAGGGATTGCTACGTGGTCTCCTGGTGGAATAGCGCCCCGTAAGCGGGCGCAAGGTGAACCTGTGGACCAAGGCGCGGCGGTCCAGGTAAGGTATGGTCCGAGAGGAGCTGTACGTAATTGTTCCCTCGAACTGTAGGCAGACAGGGTGAGGCGTAGCTCCTGAGGCTCGTTAACCAATCCACCACGGCAACATCCCTCAGGCGCCGTATGGCTGCAAGGGCAAGACGTAGCATTCGATGACTCCTCCCGAGGGGAGTCGACAGGAGGCTCCGGACGAGCGCGTGTAAGTCTCTCCGACCCGGGCTCTGAGGAGAGGCGGGTTCCTGCCGGCAAGTGGACCCCCAGCAGGATCCCGGCGGCTTACTTGGAGACGAGTGGGTACCGAGATTGTATGTGGGACGTCGCCAAGCGCGACTCTCTGAACTGGGCTCTGTGAGGCGAGTTCTCTGCTTCTCAAAAGCTGTGTCCGGGCTCGCTCCGTCCGGGTAGCGGCCTCGGTCAAGGCCCCATCCTGTGCCCCAGTCCACTGAAAACGTAGGATCATCCTGGTCTCATGCGCCGATCCTCCGAAGGTGTCCTGGTGTATTCCGTGTGTAGCCACTGGTCCCACCGGGGAAGACTGGCCCAGATCTACCGTCGGTCCAGGTAGCGTCACGCACGGAGGGAGATGAAGTTCTTTCCCCAAGCACCAGGGTAGGGGGTATGCACTGGTCGGAGGATCGCCAGCTGCCCTGATCCTGAAAGAACACCTCCGCTGTCGCGTAGCCGAAGAGGAGAAGCTCCTGTGACCTATCCTTCCCCCCACGGGCAGAAGAAGCAGGCCTAGTAGTCCGCGTCAGATCCAAGCTAAGCACGCTCTTGTCCGCGAAGTCCGAAGGTCGGAGGGTTGGACCTCGAGAAGAATCACGGAAGTAGGAAGCGTAGCTTGAGCAGCCGGGCTTAGAGACGACTAAGGTGAGTAGATTCGACTCCGTGTAGTGGCTAGGCCTCCACCCCGAGCACAGCCAAGCGGTACCACCTGTCCGAAGTACGGCACCCCCCGGGTGCCCAACGAGAGTTGTCGAGATGGTTAGACGTCAGGGAGAAGGGGCTGCGCCTTGGTTCCCCAGTGTCCACGATGGATGAGAACCCCCGGAGAGTCAAGGGGCGATGCCGGGCAACTTCCGCAGCAGGGCGGCGGCGATGAGCTTGGATGTCCCGTCCAGCGCCGGCCGAGTGTCCATCCGCGCAGAAGAACAGGTCTGATGGAACCGCAGCACTGGAAGCCGAAGAAGAGGAAGAGGAGAAACGGCTGAGACGTCCGAGCAACCAGTCCGAGGGGTCGTCAGCCGTCAAACTCAGGGTGTCAAAGTCCCGCTGTCTGGAACCGGCGACCGAGGAGGGCTCCGAGGGAGGGAATCCCGCTGACGGCGAACCGCAGGACGAAGACTCCCTCCGAAGGGGAGAGCGAAGACGGAGCGACGCGGCGAGGTTCTCCCGCTTGCCGAAGGCGGGTTCCGACGAGGAGAACGGCTGCGACGAGGAGGAACGGAACGGAGAGGACGAGGGAAGGGGAAGTGGCCGGTCGATGGGAAGAGGAACGGGACGAACGGGAGTCCGAACGAGATGAGGAACGCGAAGAAGGCGAAACCAGTCGAGGGAGTCCTGATCCGTCGAACCACATCATCATTTTATCAAAGGCACACATATTCTCAGAAGTGTAATGCTTGTGTCAGAATAGAAAGTCATCAAAAAACATCAGATAAGAGGTGTCAATTGTTTTCATCATTCAAACAAGCAATCACAATTCAGACTTTCTGCTAGGATTTAACATTGTCAGTCATCTGGACAGACAGCATGCACGTGTATGACCTATTTACATGTGTGACCTTTGTGACAATAAGGGCTGGCTTCAGCACCAGCAGAATCCACGTTTTCTCAAAATGTAAGCTTTTTCACACATCTGTCAACCCTCCTTGACCTTTGCAAGGAGTCGGCTAAATAGTATGCACAGGAAGGACTTATCATAAGCTACCTTTGCGCCCAATTTGATTAAAAAATTTGCAAAAATGTTGACAATACGTACAATTTTATTTTAAAAAATGCACCCATGACCTTTCTGAGGGGTCACCCAAATTGGTATAGATAGGTCTTACCATCAGGTATCTCTGTAGCAAGTTTGGGTTTGAAGTTGTGAATAGTATTTGAGAAGGAAAATAAAAACATCTTTTGTCAAAATATGGCTATTCTGGACCTATTTCCTGAGCTCTTGTACCCTTGACCTTTCCGAGGGATCAACCAAATTAGTATGCATAGAAAGGTCTTACCATCAGGTATCTTTGTGCCAAACTTGTACATTGCTTAACGTCCCGACAGCAACAAGACTTTCTCAGGACGTGCCTGCACTGCTTGTGAAAAAACCCCCAAACTAAACAGAATATTGAATGTATGTCACCAGCAGGGTTTATTTTTGTAAGGATAGGCTATGGGCCAATTGGCCCACTCAGTCAAAATTCAATGGGCCAATTCAATGAGCAGTGGGTCAATCATTTATAGCCAAGGTGATCGGCCAGAAAAAAAAAGAAAAAGAAAAAAAAGACGAACCACCCAGAGATTATATAATATAACTGCTTTGTGTGTGTGTGTCACACACTTCAGTTACAGAGTCCTGACACTAACCTGCCTATTTTGCTGTGTGATGTTTTAATCTATAATATTTGACACCACTTGCAAAAGTCCCCGTGCAGATGTTACGCTTGAATAATGTTTTCTCACCACATATATGGGACCTTTAAAAGTTTCAGAAATGCCAGCAATGACTGGTATTCAGTTGTAGAGACAGACTTTCCTGGCAGAGCCAAAATACAGCTTTCATGGCAATTTGAACAGTTTCTTCTTCTTTTGAAGAAGCTTTTTCTGAAGCAGCTGCCATCTTTTCCCATTCCTCTTGCACTGCCATGGCTCGCTGATGGCCACTACCGCTCAGACGTCTGGTCAGAGTGCTCGTTCGGAAGTTAGACGCTCCTTGGGCCATTGTGTTATTGAACTTGAGCGATCTGCAGTCTTTGCAAAACATAACCCCGTTCTCATACCTGAGCCAGGGATATGTATGCAGTCAACCCATTTGAAAGTTTCGTTTTTGGTTGGTTAGTTAGTTAGTTATTTGGGTTTAACGCCGAGCAGGCGACTAAGGCCATCTCACGGCGGGATGGGTAAAAATCTGGTCAGCCAGACTAAAAGCAAGGTCTTAAGACAAGATGTAAATATAGATTAAAAATCTCAGGCTAAAATGTCGCACATGTCTGGAAAAGAAACGTCTACAGACTCTCAAAAAGGGCAAATAAAAAAATTCACATAGTCTATGAATGCTCAGATCTTGTTAAAAATATTGCATTCTCTCAAAAAATTGAAGATTTTGTCCGGGGGAACATCCCGGAACAAAACCTTCAAGGAGTCTGCTGTGAAGTGTTTATATCTGGTGTCAATTAGGTCAGCACAATACAGCAAAAAGTGTCGAACAGAAAACTGCTCATCACAGGCAAAACACCATGGACGCTCATCCTGTTTAAGTAAGTAAGAGTGCGTAACATATGTGTGCCCGATGTGGAGCCGAGCAAGGACAGTCTCCTCACGGCGGCTGCCGCAGCGGAAAGGTAGACTGTCAGACAACTTAGGAAGAGCTTCATGAAGCTTGTTCCCTTCCTCTTTGTCCCACTCGGACTGCCACTCGCGGGCTATGTACGCACTAATAACAGGTTTAAAATCACTATAGACAGTCTGTGTGTCAGGGACAGGGTCACTGCGGGCACTGTTGGCAGCAGAATCTGCGATTCTGTTGCCTTCGATGCCCACATGGCCTGGGACCCAAATAAAAATGATGTCATAATATTCCTTCATCAAGTCCGCGTAGAGCTCTCTAATCTGCACCAGCAGTGGATGGTCTGTTCCCGCGCCCTGAAGGGCCTGCAGGGCAGAAAGAGAGTCAGACAGAATCAGGAAGTTCCTTTCCCGAGACTGATAGGCATGCTTGAGTGCTAGCAGAATGGCCTGCAGTTCTGCACTAAATACAGAGGAATGGTCAGGGAGACGGAGCTTAAATGGGCGTCTAGGATGGCGAGAGGACACTGCAGCCGCAGCCACTCTTCCATCCTCAGACTTGGACCCATCCGTATAAAGACGACAATAGCCAGGAAAAATTGAAAGGAGTTCATTGAGGCTCTGTTGGTATATGGCTGGTGGAGTACAATCCTTCTTGTGGGCAGTCAAGTCCAGCAAGATGTCAGGAACTGGTAGTAGCCAGGGTGGAGTGACGTGTTGCAGAGATTCCAAAACTTTGTCCAGGTCCACTCCGGCCGCCTGCAGATGAGGTCGGACACGGAAGGAAAGTGGACGGACAGCTCCCGGATGGGCATCGTAAATCTCTGCAAACGACGGGTTAAAAACACAATCATAGGCAGGATTTTCTGGATGGGCCTTCAGCTTCAGAACGTAGCTGAGCATGAGGCGGATGCGGCGGAGCCTGAGAGAAGGCTCCCCTGCCTCTGCATACAGACTAGGAACTGGAGATGTCCTAAAGGCTCCCAGACATATGCGCAGACCTTGATGGTGAATTGTGTTCAGACGCTGCAGAACAGACTTGGAAGCCGAGCCATATACCACA
This sequence comes from Semisulcospira habei, assembly GCA_036245525.1. Lineage (NCBI taxonomy): Eukaryota > Metazoa > Mollusca > Gastropoda > Semisulcospiridae > Semisulcospira > Semisulcospira habei. Next base: position 64,261,221 of record BTPG01000008.1, on the reverse strand, counting down.
GAGCCGTAATCCAGTTTGGACCGAACAAGGGCCCGGTACAGTCGAAGTAAGACAATGCGGTCTGCACCCCAGTCAGTACGACCAACGACACGAAGAATGTCGAGGGCCTTCCGACAAGAGGTTCTAAGGTAGTTAACATGGTTGCAGAAGGTCAATCTTTTGTCAAAGATGACCCCCAAAAACTTAGCCTCTTCAGCCACCTTAATTGGCACTCCAGCAATGCTCAGGCTAGGTTCTGGAAAAAATTTCGTCTGGTTAGTAAAATGCACACAGACTGTCTTGGAGGGCGAGAATCTGAATCCATTGAGAGACACCCACCCCTGGATGCGATCAACGCACAGCTGCAAGCGCCTCTCAAGGGACGCAAGTCCTCGACCTCGTGCACACAAAGCAAAGTCGTCCACAAACAAAGAGCATTCAGAATCATCCTTGACGGCCTTTACAATGTTATTTATTTTAATGCTAAATAAAACAGGAGATAGAATACTGCCCTGCGGGACACCCATCTCCTGTTCAAAGGAGTCGGAGAGGGTGGAGCCCACACGGACATGGAACGACCTGTTGGACAAAAAATTGTGAATAAAAACGGGCAGATGCCCTTTAAAACCCATGTCCGACAAATCAGACATTATACCATGCTTCCAGGTAGTGTCATATGCCTTTTCAAGATCAAAGAAAATTGCATAGACATGCTGCTTGTTGACAAAAGCATCTCGGATAAAAGACTCAAAGCGGACTAGATGGTCAGTTGTACT